>PVJL010009875.1:0-53734 GCA_004026885.1 Lyroderma lyra | reverse complement strand
GAGAGTAGTGCTGGTGGAAGATTGTTGGTTGTTACGGCTGGAGGAGAGGCAGGCTGCAGCCAGGACACAGAGGTTCTGGTGTGGTATGCTCAGGTTTTGGAATACCATGTAGTCTATTGTGATCCCACTGGGGTCATGCAGCTTGGGGTTGACATGACCTGATTTGCTTCCAGAAAGATCTTTCTAGCTGCTGTGGAGATAATAGAATAGAGAGGATTGAGATTGGAGTCAGAAAACTGCTGCTGCAGTATCCTGTTCAAGAAATGACTCTGTGGAATTGTATGCCTGAAACCTATGTAATCCTTGCTAACAGATGTCACCCCAATAAGTCTAACAATAAAAATGAATTAAAAAAAAAAAAAAAAGATGCAAAAAAAAAAAAAAAAAAAGAAATGACTCTATGTCGAACTTTTTGAGTATCTATCAAGCCCTTAGCCTACTCCGAGGATTTTAGCTTTTTCTCCCAACCAAGCACAGTACCTTGGAAAATTGAACGAATTTGCAGCCTTTCTACTGCTGGTGAAATCTAACAGTACTAATTGAGGGTTTCTGTTCACATGGTGTTTACTTAATTTTTTCCTACATATTGCCTCAGTCCATTTCTCTTCAAGTTAGAGTGTCTTAATTTTCATTTGTAAAATTTCACTGATTCAATTTATTCCTGAATATTGCTTCTGGTGGGTGGGGACAGGATACAATGTATGTTAAACGAATGATTTTCCTTCCCAGAATATTTTTCCCCCACTCCTTGGAAAGCACTTTCCTTCTTTTCTTTCTCCTAGTCTCCCTTTTCTTCCTCCCTTCTTCTCTTCTTGACCTGCTTTTTACCATTTCTTATTCATCTATTCAGTATGATGGTTGAAAAAGGAGTTGTTTTTTTGTTTTTTTTATTTTTCATTCCACCGTCTTTTACAAAGACATCTCTTATTTGATTTTGAACGGTTATTTCCCCCCACCCCCGGGATATATTCAAGATTTCTAATCTTTCATATGTGAAACACTAATGGATTTTATGATTTTATCAACTCTTAAGCTAATTATCTTCTCCAACTTCATCCCAAATAATGTGAAGACCATGTCTTACAAACCCATGCATCCAACATTTACTTATAATTCTGTCAATTATACTGTTTTATACAGTCTCTTCTCTTTTTAGATTCATGGCCATAGTTACTAATTTCTTTGTTCACCATTTCTCTGTTGCATCTTACTTCTTTCTTCTATGTTCAATTTATCTACAATGGAAGAACATCTCTAAACTGTTCTTTTAGTGACGTTTTGTATGTGATCAATCCTCTTCATCTTAGTTAAAAAGAAATGTTTACTTCACCCGCCATCCTTGAATAATAGTTTAGTAGGGTGTGACATTCTTGCTAATTTCCCCTTCAGGAGCATTAATGATATGAATTCAGTTTTATTGTGGATAGTGAGAAATCTGCTGTCAATTTATTATCACTTTGATAGTCCTGTGTCTTTTCTTTCTAGCTTGCTTTTAAAATCTTCCCTCTTGTGTTTGCTGGCCTTTAGTTTCCCCATGATTTGGTTTTATTGATTCTCTGTGTGGATTGTGCTTTCAAAATATGAAGAATCACATCTTTTATCAAATCTGATAAATTTCCAGCCAGTATACCTTTGAATATTATTTTATACCTATTCTTTTTGTTTTCCAATTCTGTCATTTCTATTAGCTATTTTTTGGACCTTTGTATTTCCCTATATATTTCTTAACCTTTTATAAAACACATTTTTCTATCTCTCCTAGTTGCCTTCTGAAAAATTTCCTTAACTTTATCTTCCAATTTAGTGAAGCAGAGAAAGCTTCTTTTAAACCAATCCCTTGAGCTTTTAATGTTACTAGACATGTTTTACATTTCTAGAAGTTCCATTTGGTTCTTTTAAAAATGAGCCTCTGCTTTTTTCCACAGAATTTTCTTGTTTCCTTGTTTTTTCTAAGTATCTTAAACTTATTTTATACACTCTGTTAGTTCTGTTACCTAAAATTCTTGGTGGTCTAATCCTGCTCATCATTGCTAACAATCACATATTTTTTTCCTTATGTGTTTTATAATTTTAATTGTGAGTTTAGAGATTTCCCAAGCAGATACTCATCTGTGGGACTTCTGTGAGATCTGAACTGAGAATGTGTCTCTCCAGAGAGATTGTGTTTTTACTTCTCTCACAATTAACTGGACACTAAGTCCAGTAGACTCTACTTTCAAAATGCCTTTCAAATCTATCTACTTTTCTCTTTAGCATTGCTGGTGAGCACCAAGACCCAGGTTCAAACTCCTCTTAGAAACAACAGAGGTTTTACCTTTTCTGCACATTCCCCAAGCTTCTGAAATTATCCTGTCTAAAGGAAATGTTTTCCCCTTCATATTTCTATACAACATTGTTTAATCCTTTGAATTTCTTTCAGGCTCTGGCTTTTAGAATTCAACACAGAAGGGATTTCAGGCTGTTGCCCTCTGGGCTGAAATTAGAATCTTGAGGGCAGCAGGCAGGACAGGCATGTGCATTGTTCCAAACCCTCTCAGGTGATTCTGATGTGCAGCTCTGGTTGAGAGCCACTGAACAAAACGTTGAGCTATTTGAATGCAATGACTATGCCCTTCAACTTTGCATTTATCAAAATATAACACAGCCAGTACCTGATACAGAATCAGTACTCAGTAAATGTTTAGATGAATAAGTGAATAAAGAACTAGAGAATCATAGAAATGAATGGAAGAGATTTTATGAGTTTCTTAGTACAATCTCTTTATTTTTTCTTAGTTGTTTTAGTTTGGGGATGGATTGAGGCTCCCAGTGGCAAACACATCCCACTAGTTATTCAGCTTCCCTAGATGTTTTGTAGCAAGGAGGGAATTCAGGTTATCTAGATTGCGCTATTTCCAGAAACAGAATATATTCATTTTCGTTATATAACTCCCACAGCACCAGTAAATTCCTGTAAAATTCCCACAGGAAGAACATAATGAAGGAAACTACTTTCCCTATATACACTTTTGATGGAACTGCCAAAGAAGTAGTAGATGTGGCCAAAAGACACCATTTTTCTGGTATCTCCTGAGAACTCTTTTATCTCATTGGTTGTTTTCACCTCTTTTCTTCTGCAAGTTCCTTTTCTACTGAGGCTTACTTTCCATTTTCTCTCAACCTACACTTGTTGAAAATGCAGGAGTCAATGTTTCCAAACCATCCCCATTCCAAATGTGCATGCATGTATATGTGCCTGTGTGTGTGTGCGCGCACACACACACACACACACACTCCTAATATCTTGACAAAATTTCAAAATGAACTTAAAAGGTGAGTACTTTTACCATTTTTATTATTATTATTACTATTATTATCATTTTATATGTGAAATATAGTATTTTGGACACATGGAGGCACTCTAATCACAAAATTTCTACCATTGAAAAGGAATAGGCAGTCTAAGGTGAACAGAGATCCACAAAACAACCTATCTTCCACAATACACATTAGTTTAATGTATTTACAAAATAAAAGAGGCAGCTTTGCTGAGGTAGAAAAAGCCCTGGACCCAGAGTTAAAAGACTTGGGCTAAAGGACTGATTCTGTCACTTGCTAAGTCTGAGTTTCCTCATCTGTAAAATCAGGGCAATAGCACCTCCTCACATTAATATAACCTCTGCTGCAGGTTAGACTGGTTTAGATCCCCTTTTTCGAAACTCACACAGACCCCTTGTGCTCACCTGGCATTATAATTGTCTTGTTGATAGTATGTCTCTCATGGTAGAAGGCTGTTTCCTTGAGGACAGAAATTGTAGTTGTCTCACCATTGCTATACACAGCAGGGTAGCTAGTGAATGAAGAACATTGAAAACTTGCATATTCTTGTCTTTGTCCTCTTAAGCTATTACATTTCTAAAAGAATAATTCCTGTTTTATAATACCAGTATGCTACCAGGATAGTACAAATCTATCAGTGGTGCCAAAAAAATCTATACATTTTAAGAGATGTTATCTATGTATTACTTTTCATAGTTAAATTGAATTTCAGTAGCAATGTGTAGTATAATATTTACTCAAAAGATGGCATTAATCAAATGAATAATAGCATCATCATGTGACGGGCAGATCAGTCGAAGAAAATGGTGGAGGCACAGTTATCATTTGAGAAGCACAAGACCATTTTGAAGTCAAGAATGTCATCTGAGTTTCTCCCACATTCTTCTGACTTAACACCCCTTAACTTCTACCCATGGGAGAACCTTAAAGGGTATGGTGTACCGTAGAAAACTGGCTACACTGGTGGTACTTTGGGAAGAAATTGGAATGGCATGTGCAGCAATACAAGTGGACACTTTGGTCAACATTGTTTAAGCTGTAATTTGCCATAATCAAAAGTGTCTGGATGCTGATGGTAACCACTTTGAGCATGTCTTGTAACTGCAGAAGTAAAATGTGACTTGTATTCATTTTTTGTTATTGGTATATATTGAGTATTACAATTTTAATGCCATTTTTTCCTTTATTGAAATGTGTATACATTTTTGGCACATCTGTATTTTTATTGTATATAAATTTGATGTATAGACATTCCAAGTTGATAAGCATTTGTTGATTCATTCATCATGTTACTAAAAACTACTTTTGTAACCTTGTTAGATTCTCATAGCAGAGTATTGCAGTAAATTTTTCCCCCCTGGTTCTTTGTGATCATGGTGTCTCCCCTGCCAGGTAAGTATTCCCCTGGTTCTTTAGCAGATGACGTGTTCCTGGGATAAACGTTTCCTCAATAGTAAACTTTTACTTGTGTTCACCATCACTTTAAAGATTTGTTAAAAGACATTTTCATGTGCAATTACTCATATGTTTCTCACAACAACCCCATAAAATAGGCAAGAAAGGTATTGTGCTACCAGTTGACAGATGAAGAAACCAGTATTCAGATACATTAACTGAGTCACCTCATACCATAACAAAAGTGAATCTATGGCAGAACTGGTCATAGAATGAAACCAAGTTTCTCATTTCTTGTCTGCTGTTTTTTACACAAACAATTAGTTTAATCCAGTTGGATATTGTGATTTTGCCACAATGACATTTTTTCATCTCATCCTCGTCCTGTTTTCCAACTGTTTCTACTACTACTTGCCTCAGCATACTTTGTACTTAATGAGGGCCTCTCCCTCCGTTCCCAAAACACATCCTCTTGCAATTTCCTGCCTCAAATCTTTTCATCTGTTTCCACCTCTTGATGAGCTCCCAGAACCCCTCAACACTGTAAGTTCAAGCTTTTGAAGATCAGCCCTCTTGGATGAGATCTCTCTGACCTTGAACCAACAGAGCAGTCTATGCATTGTTCTATATTCATTTCCATAACTGTTTAATTCCCTTCTTCTGTGCTCCCACAACTCCCTCTGCTCAATCAAGTTTTTTTTGTTTTGTTTTGTTTTGTTTTTTGGTTTGTTTTTTGTTTTCACTGTAGGGAATTATTAATTTATTTAATATGACTGTTACTCCTGGTAATGTCATTATTAGCAAGAAGTGGGCACTAGTATGTAATGGTAAACAATATTTGTTTTAATTTAATAATAGAAAAATACCAGGATCACAAAAGCTAAAGAGGCAAGATGGTGGAGTAGATCAATGCTCTGCTGGCCTCATCCCATGAACACATGAAAATTACAACTAAATTATAGAAAAATCAACCTGGAGAACCATCTGAAGTCTAACTGAACAGGAATTTTATAACTAAGGATATAACAAAGATGGTAGGAGGGAGTGGAAACGTAATAAAACAGGCTGGTCCCAAACCTCTGTGTGACAGATAAAAATTGAGAGAGATACCTGTGTCACAGAGGTTCATCATGGAGGAGCAAGGGACCCCAGCCCAAAGAGAGTCTGAAGTACTGGTGCTGGGAACAGGTGCCCCCCACAACATCTGCCTGTGAAAAATAGTGGGGATTCCAACCATCTGGGTGGGACAAAAGGCTGCAGGAAACCCAGATGTCTTAAAAAGCCCAAAGAGACATGTGCAGGCAGTCACCCTGGGCTCCAGCAAAGGGACACTGACTTGAGTGGTGTCAGACATATGGGGGCAGACAGGTGTGTGGCTTTGGGGCAAAGGCTGAAGATAGGTGCCATTTTTCCTGTGTTGGGTCCTCCTCCTGTGCAGCAGGCAAGCAGGCACCATCTTTCCTGTGTCGAGCTCTTCCCCCTGCCCAAAGCCAAATCTGAATCAGAATTGGTCTGGTGAACTTTGCTTGCTTCACCCTGGTGAGTCACTGAGACGCTGCCACACCCAACTCCACAATGTTGGAAGCTGAACCTTAAGGGAGCCAGCAGATTGCAGCAGGCCTTGGTATGTCCTGGCTTATTATGGAGCTACTCCAGACCCAGTACTGGTTGTAGCCATCCTAGGTTTAGAGCGTAGCCTCTCCCACACACCTCCAAGTACAGCAAAGGAAATGACTAACCACGAATCCCTTTGTAGCTCCTACCAGGTAGTCCCTGGCTGGTCATAGACAGTTGTTGACATGGCCTTACACCAGAGTCCCTCCCAAGAGGCCCCAGAACCAACATACTTGGAGGTTGGCTTCAGACCACAGCAGAGCACCACCCTATTAGCTCCACAAGTGACACACCCAAAGGGAGGTCTCAACAGTCACCAGAACCCACTGAGGCAAATTCCACTCCATGGGGTAAGCCCTGCACACAGCAGCCCATAAGCTATGGAAATAGCCAAACCCCACAGCCAAACACCCACTCATGTGGCAATAGCAATCAAGACTCAAATATAATAGGAGGGCATACACAACTAACACAAGGGACACTCCTGGAGCACCCAGCACAGGTAACCATGAAAATAGACCCCCCCCCCTGGACCCACACAGGGTGCCTACTACATAAGGCCACTTGGCAAGACTGGGAGACATAGCAGATTTACCTAATACATAGAAGCAAACACAGAGAGGCAGCCAAAATGAGGAAACAAATAAACAAAAACACATTCCAAATGAAAGAACAGAAGAAAAACTCCAGGAAATAAAAACTAAACTAAACAGAGGCAAGCAATCTACCAGAGACAGAGTTCAAAACACTGGTTATAAAGATGCTCAAGTAACTTCATGAGAACTTCAACAAAGAAATAGTAAGCATAAAAAAGACATATAAAACATAAAAAAATCAGTCAGAAATAAAAAATACAATAACTAAAATGAAGAATGCACCAATAGACTAGATGAAGCAAAGAATCAAATCAGCAATTTGGAAGACAAGGTAGCAGAAAACATCCAATTGGAATAGCAAAAGGAAAAAATAATTTTTTAAATGAAGATAGTTTAAGAGATCTCTGGGACAGCATCAAGCATAACAACATTCACATCATAGGGGTATCAGAAAAGAAAAAGAGAGGTTCCCTTGTGGTGTAGTGGCTAGGCTTTGCCACTCTCACCACCGCAGCCTGGGTTTGATTCCCAGCCAGGGAACCAATCCAAAAGAAAGAAAGAAAGAAAGAAAGAAAAAGAAAGAAAAAAAGAAAGAAAGAAAGAAAGAAAAAGGAAGGAAGGAAGGAAGGAAGGAAGGAAGGAAGGAAGGAAGGAAGGAAGGAAGAAAGAAAGAAAGAAAGAAAGAAAGAAAGAAAGAAAGAAAGAAAGAAAGAAAGAAAGAAAGAAAGAAAGAAAAAAGGAAGGAAGGAAGGAAGGAAGGAAGGAAGAAAGAAAGAAAGAAAGAAAGAAAGAAAGAAAGAAAGAAAGAAAGAAAGAAAGAAAGAAAGAAAAGAGAGAAAGCAAGGGCTTGAGAACCTATCTGAAGAAATAAAGACTGAAAACTTTCCTAATCTGGTGAAGTAAACAGACATATGAGACCAGAAGTGCAGAGTCTCAAACAAGATGAGCCCAAACAGGCCCACACAAAGACATATCATAAATAAAATGGCAAAGGTTAATAACAAAGAGAGATTCTTAAAAGCAGCAAGAGAAAGGCAACTAGCAACCTATAAGGCAGCTCCCATAAAATTGTCAGCTGAATTCTCAACAGAAACTTTGCAGGCCAGAAGGAATTGGCAGGAAATATTCAAAGTGATGAAAAGCAAGGATCTACAGCCAAGACTACTCTAGCCAGCAAGAATATCATTTAAAATCAAAGGACAGATTAAAGACATTCCCAAATGAGAGTGGGCAAAAAATTCCTCTTGAGATTACAACTAATAAAACACCTATACCTCAACCAAGGACCCTCTGCACAATGCACAATCACAGCTAAAAAATCCACTTGTCACATTAAGGTACCTGCAGTTGGGCAGATGGTTAAACAAAGGAGAAATAAAAGGGGAAGAGTGAAGATGCTGCCACAGAGGGGCTCCTGCTTGGAACTCTACTGTTGAAGGAGGGAGGAGAAAGAAGGTGGTAGGAAAGCACTCCAGACCTCATTCAGTCTGCAGGACAGAGAAAAGGAGGCTCAGAGACAGGAGCATGAGATACTACAACCACCTCACTTTGGCCCCAGGAATTACAGACTTGTTTGCAAAATGCAGCAGCCAGACTTCACTTAGGTTCCCAGAGGAATGAGGGGGTGGTGACTGGGCAGTGTGGAGCCACAGCATAAATTCCCTGGCCCAGAAGGAGAAGGAATGATGGGGTTACATGCACATTTCTTGGCCCATAACCAGGGTGTTCTGAAAGACCAGCATAAAGGATAGCTGACCCCAAGGCTCAGTACAGAATCCAAGCTCCAGGCAAAATGAGAACACTAAGGCACAAATACACCCAAATTCCCTGTATGACCTCCAGAGCCATGGGAAGAAAACAAAGCCACAAACACCCCTCCTCCACAGACCTCTTCCCACCCACTATCAGTAGCAAACACCAAAGAAAAATGCAGCAGCGAGGGTCCAGAGAGGCTGCCAAAATGAGAAACCAGAGGAGGGAGCTCAAAATAAAGAGATGGAGACAGATGACCTACCAGATACAGAGCTCAAAGCAATGATTATAAAAATGCTTAAGAGACTGAATGATAATTTCAATAGAGATAGCAAGCATTAAAGAAGACTTACAAACCATTATAAAGGGCCAGACAGAGATAATGACTACATTAATTGAAATGAAGAATGGAATAAAAGTCACTAAACTAGAAAAATAGAAGCACAAAGCAATGATTTGCAGGAAAAGCCAGCATAAAACACCTAGTCAGAACAATTAGAAAATTTTATACAGAAAAATGAGAATGGATTGAGATTCCTCTGGGACTATATCAAACACAAAACTATCAGAATAATAGGTATACCAGAAGGGACAGAGGAAAAGCAAGTAATCAAGAAATTATTTGAAGAAATAATGACTGAAAATTTTCCTAACTTAGCAAAAGAAATAGACATACAAGTCCAGGATGCACAGAGAATCCCAAACAGATGATCTCAAACAAGAATACACTGAGACATGTCATAATTAAAATGGCAAAAATTAAAGAAAAAGAGAAAATTCTAAATGCAAAAAGAAAAATGCAAGTAGTAATTTATAAAGGGACATCCATTCAACTCTCAGCTGATTTCTCACCAGCAACTTTACAAGCCAGAAGGGATTGGCAGAAAATATTCAATGTGATGAAAACCAAGGATGTACAACCAAAAATAACTATCCAGCAAGGCTAGCATTCAAAATTGGAGAACAGATAAAGAGCGTCTCAGATAAGAAAAAGCTAAAGAAATCTATCACCATCAAACCAGTTCTATGAAGAATGTTAGAGAGATTTCCTTAAGATGGGAGGAGAGATGGAGAATGGATAAAATAAGAGAAAGAGATGGAGAAATTTAGTTTAATTGTTAAGAAAATAGAAAGAAACAAAGAAACAAAACTCATGGACACAATCAATAATTTAGTAGTTGGAGGGTAAGGCGGTAGTGGGTGGGGGAGAAGGGACAAGGACCCAAATATATGGTCACAGAAGGACAACTGACTCTGGGTGATGAACACATAATACAACACATAGAAGATGTAATATAGAATTGTACACCTGGGACCAATGTAATTTGTACTAATCAAGGTCACCCCAATAAATTAAAAAAAAAAAAAGACATTTCTACACAAGAAAAAGCTAAAGGAATTCATCACCACCAAAACAGTATTACAAGAAATGTTAGAGGGGCTTCTTTAACACAGAAAAATATGAATAATAACATAACAATAACTGCATATCTATCAACAATTACCTTTGATGAAAATGGATTAAATACTTCAATCAAAAACATTGAAGGCTCAATGGATAAGAAAACAAAACTCTTACATATGCTGCCTACAAGAGGCTCACTCTAGTTTGAAAGACACAAACAGACTAAAAGTAAAGGAATGGAAAAAGTTATTTCATGAAATTGAGAGGGGAAAAAGCTCAGGCAGCAATATTTTCACCAGACAGAACAGAATTTAAAGCAAAGGCTATAATAACACTTCTGGATATTTATCCAAAGAGATCCCAAATGCTACTTTAAGGGAACATGTGCATCCATATGTTCATTGCAGCATTATTTACAATAGCCATATATGTGGAGGCAGCCTGGGTGTCCCTCCATGCAAGAATGGATAAAGAGGATGTGGTACATATATACAATAGAATATTGCTCAGGTATCAAAGGAAATGGGTTCTTGCTATTTGCAATGGCATAGATGTAACTGGAGGATATTATGTTTAATAGAACATGTCAGATAGAGAAAGACAGATGAAATGTGATTTCACTTATACCTGGAATCTAAAGAATAAAATAAACAACTAAAGGAAACAGAAACAGAGATACAGAGAACATTTTAAATGGTGGCCAGATGGGAGATGGATTGGGGGTGGGTGAAAAGGGGGAAGGGATTAAAAAATACAAATTGGTTGTTACACAGTAGTTGGAAATACAGGGTATAGAACAAAGAATATAGTTGGTAATATTATAGTAACTATGTATGGTGTAAGATGGGTACTACATTTATTGGGGTTTTGATAGGAGGGGTTTTGAGGACAGGGTGAAAAAGTGAAGGGATTAAGAAGTACGGGTTGGTAGTTACAAAACAGTCATGGGGATTTGTAATGTAGCATAGGGAATATGGTCAATAGTGTAGTGAGGGCTATATATGGTGCGAGGTGAGTACTAGACTAGTTAGGAATATCACTTATTAAATTACACAAATGTTTAATCACTATGCTACACACCTGTAATTAATATAAAATAATATTGAATGTCAACTGTAATTGAACAATTTTTAAAAGGGGGGAAAATGTGAAGGGGAATAAGAGGTTCAAATTTCCAGGTATAAAACAAATAAGTTATGGGGATGTGAGGTACAGCATGGGAGGAATATAGTCAATAATATTGTGATAGCATAGTGTGGTATCAGATGGCTGCTGGACTTATGATGATCAGTTTTTTAGGTAGAAAAATGTTGAGTAACTATAGTGTACACCTGAAACTGACATAATGCTGTATGTTAGCTCTATTTAAGAAAAATCATTTAAGAAGAAAAATACCATAATACATTGTATATAAAGTAAATGTTTTACGATACTTGATATGCATGTATATGTTTGTGTCTATGTATGTGTACATGTATATATACAACTAAAAGAAACAGAAACAGAGATACAGAGAACATTTTAAATGGTGGCCAGATGGGAGATGGATTGGGGGTGGGTGAAAAGGGGGAAGGGATTAAGAAATACAAATTGGTTGTTACACAGTAGTTGGAAATACAGGGTATAGAACAAAGCATATAGTTGGTAATATTATAGTAACTATGTATGGTAACTATATATAACTATATATACATGTACACATACATAGACACAAACATACACAGAGGGACACATACACACACATATACACAAACACACACAATAGGTTACATATACACTGGACTGTGATATAAATCTAATTTCTTACTCTGGGCCCCATTCAGAAACTATGACAATCATTGATCTAGAGGAACTGACTACTGTGTTATATCTATATACTCCTTGGAGTGAGAGCAACTCATGAAGGTAAATTCTTGTCTATTTTATGGATAACTATTTACTTGGGAAAATCATGTGTGATAAAGCAAACAAAACTTCAGCTGGCATTTTGCCAAAGTACATATTATATCTTGATTAAGGCTCTTGAAAACAGTCCTTTGCGTTTCCCAGTTCAGCCCAGGAAGGATTCAGTGCATTCCATCTTTATGCTGTTACTTGCAGACATTTTTGCTTTGCTAGTTCTTATCTTAGATCTTCATACACTTGTGAAAAGAGGTCCTCTTCAGATTTTGTTTCATCTTAGTAAACAATTTCCCACTGTGATGTCCTCCATTTCTCATGTGCTTTAGATACATGGGCCACATGTATCCATCAAAGTACCCTGGGGGATCTGAAGACTTGCATACCCTGTGTTACTGGCATAGGGGTCCTTGCCCACCTCAGGATAGAAATCAAGAGAGTGGGCAAAACAGTTTGCAGAGAGAAAGATTTATTAAAGAAAAAACTTGATGCACCAACTAAGGGAAGAAACTCCAAAAGACAATGGATGTGGCTCCCCAAGATTTACAGGTACAACGGTTTTACAGGTTCTTGAGGTTGGGGACCAACCCTTTCTCTTTGCTTTCTCCCTCCCCAAAGTATGTTGAGGTGGTCCTGAAATGACACTGCACAGTGTACTTACATGCTACTTCATGGGTTGCATGTCTCATTAGCATCTTAAATGTCCACCTAAGGGAGTGTTTTTTACTATGATAATGAGGAAAAGTTAACTCTAAGACAGCTCTTTTAATTAATGTGCATGCATGACTTCAGAAACTTTCCCTGGGCCCACTTACCTCTTCTGTGATTATAGTCTGTCTACTCATTGTTTCTTACTGGCCAGGTGATGTGGCTCAAGGTTTTTCTCCCAAGCTGCAGGCTCTGGGTTATGTGATACCTCTACGTGACCACCAACTACATTGTACTAATCCTCCTCCTCTTATATTCTTCATGCAGAGTGGTCAGAAAGTAGCTTCTATTTCATATAGTGTCAAGGGGATTATAATTAAAGAGAAGGAAATTTTCTATGATTAATTTGTAAATTTTCTCAGCATTTCCCCAGTCTGTTGATGATAAAAGGGGTGTCTCAGGCTTTCCAACCAGCAAGAAATGGTGGACATCATTTTCTCCATGTTAAGTGCTTAAAGCACATCATACCACAGAAATCCATTTTTATGTTTCTATCTCAGTCCCTGTCTTAAAGAAATTAACCTGAGCTATGACATTGCTGTTTGGGAGGTGTTTCTCCAAATTCTTGCCATTGCTGTTTTCACACCATTTGTCATACCACCGATTCCAATGACAAATGTTTTCAAAATTAGCTTTGAAAATCATGTCTTCCTAAAATGTCCTGTGTCCAAGTTCCCCCTGGGGTAGGTGGTGGGGAAAATAACCTGATGCTGAAAGGGCTGTTGTTCCTTGGCTTCTTCTCAGTATATCCAGAATATTCCAAATTCAGTGCAGTTGCTTAAGGTGCAGTTCCATTTTCATTAACAAGCCAGGTGCCAGTTCAAGTCCTCACAAGCAAAGATGTGGAGGCCAAGCATAACTCACTAACTCTGCAGCTCAATAATTGAGAGGCCCACAGCCCTTTCCTCCATGCCCTTGCCAGGTCAGAGGCAGCCCAGGTAGAAGTCCTCAAATTGGTTCCACCCAGGCCTGAGGCAGCATCCAACTCCAGTCACCATTGGACAGGGCAGGAGTGGGAATCCAGACAGCAAGGCCCCATGCATCCCTGTAGGTTCTGGCCCTTCTGGTTGGGCTCAGGTTGGTTCTGTCTATGCTGTTTTCAGTTTTCACAGTGCCTTACCTTGTAGGTCTGCTTTCACCCTATGACTGTGAAATCCAGGAGGACTGGAATCTTGTCTGATTCATCTTCTTGTCTCCAATGGCCTGGAATACAGCAGTTGAGCCAAAAACTCTAGAATAAATGACTGGATAGATGGATGAACACTACCTAGCAGAACGCCTTGGATATCCAGTTGCCAAATAATAATAGAACTGAGTCTTCACCGTCAATGAATGAGAAATCTCATTTCTTCTCATCTTATCCCAGTGGGGGATAAATGTTTCTTTATTCTGCCTCAAGCTATCATTTCCACTTATGTTCTGGATTTCCATCCCATCTTGCCTCCCTGGTATCTCACTCCATCAATTGCCTCCTCTCTCCAAAATTTCTAGTCACTTCCTGTTGTCTGACTACTTCCTTTCCCTGCAGTAACAAACATGCTCAGGTCTCCCCTACCATTTTAAAAATAAATATTTTCAACTTGGTGGCTCTCCTCCTCCTCCTTTTCCTCCACCTTGCAGTATCAAATTGAACCTTATTGTAGAGTAATCCAGCTGGACCATTTTGGGGGACTCTTCAATGTCAATATCCTTAGATATTTTACTCTTGGGTTCATCAGAGGGCCCACAGAGGACTCTTGTAGCTGCCAAAATTGTAGGGTCCAAATCAGAGAACTCTGAGGGTTTATAAATTTCAAGATACACACCTCCACTTAACCCCTTTATTTTCAATATGATGTTCCAGCCCTCTGCTGGGTTTGGGAACTTGAAGTCCAAAGTTGTCCTGCTTTACCCTCTCCAAGGAATAATTCTCCAGACTTCTATCCAGTCAGGGAAGAGCCAGTCCCTCAATGCAGTCAGGCATTGACCACAGGAGGGGATTTGGAAATGAATCTACTTCTTAAGCAGTTTTCAAACAACCATCATTATGTTGGTGTCAATTCCCTTCACCTCCATTTTCAGAATTACCTTTTGAATCCTTTAAAGATTAATCTGTGGGGTGGAGGGCTGGTAGTAAATCAGGATGATTTTTAGCTTTTCCTCCTGAGGGCTTAGGATTCCTAGGTTGTGAGTCTCTTGGGTTTGCTAAGTCAATTACTGGTCACCCATATGCTTTTCAGCATTCAAGATTTAGTTGTCTCCTTTTCTGTCTTTCCAATCTTTCCAAATATTTTAAAGTAGTTTCAGTGAGTTTTGGGGAGGTAGGAAAGTTAGATGTGGATGTGTTCCACCTTAACTAAACATTAAGGTGGGCATGGGGATCTGCCTGCCTGCCTCATTCACCCTAGGCACCTTTGTTACCAAGCCTAAAATACTCCAAACTTAGATGGTCTCATCAGGCTCGCTGATACATTCTATGACCATTCTGTCCTTTCAGCTCTCAACCCCCAGATAATGTACTCCAAACCAACTTTCTTTCCATAAACCACGGGCATGCTTGAAGTTCAGATGTCTTGCCAAAATATCATTTGAAATTGACAGTGTGCCTAGTATGTGGGTTATGCTAGACATTAAGTCTACAGAGGTGATTTGTGAGGTGGTCTGTACTCAGATAGCTGCCATGCAAATGTGTCCAGTCCAAGGTTGGGTTGGGGGAGTGAATGGTGGGGATCCAATGCAAATGTGATAGTTGAGCATTTGAATATACATTTCCAGTTGTATCCTGGGAGAGACCTATAATCCATTTTACCACTATTTCTTTTTATTGTTAAATTCACTGGGATGACATTGGTTAGCAAAAATTACACAGGTTCCAGTTGTACAATTCTACACTTCATCGTCTATGTATTGCATTATGTATTCACCACCCTAAGACAATTCTCTTTTTATCCCCATATATTTGACTCTCCCTATCTCTTCTCCCAATCCCCTTTCACCTTTCCCTCAGTAACCACGAAACTATTCAGTGTCCATGTGTTTCTGTTTCTTTGTTGCTTTCACTTTTATATTTCATATATGAGTGAAGTCATATGGTTCTTGGTTTTTTCTGTCTGGCTTATTTCCCTTAGCATGATGATCTAAAGGTCCATCCATTTTATCGCAAATGGCAGTATTTTATCTTTTCATACAGCTGAGTAATATTCCATTGTGTATATGTACCACAGCTTCTTTATCCAGTCATCTGTCACAGGACACTTTGGTTGTTTCCATGTTTTGGCCACTGTGGACAGACTTGCAATGAATATTGAGGTACCTAAGTTTTTGTGGGTTAAGGTTTTCAAATTTTGGGTGTGGATACCCAGAAGGGGGATTGCCAGGTCATATGGTAATTCCATTCCCAATTTTCTGTGGAACCTCCGCACTGTCCTCTATAGCAGCTGTACCAATTTGCATTCCCACTAGCAGTGCGCGAGGTTTTCTTTTTCTCCACAGCCTCTCCAGCATTTGTTTTCCTTGTCTTGTTAATAATAACTATTCAAACAGGTGTCAGGTGGAATTTCATTGTGGTTTTGATTTGCATCTCTCTAATAACTAATGAAGTTGAGCATTTTTTCATATGTCTGTTGGCCATTTGTATGTCTTCCTGGGTGAAGTGTCTGTTGATGCCTTCTGCCCACTTTCTAATTAAGTAGTTTGGGTTGTTTGTTTGTTTGTTTGTTGTTATGTGTGGGGTTTTTTTTGGTGTAGAGTCATACTAGTTCTTTATGTATTTTAGGTAATAGTCCCTTACCAGAGGCATTGTTTGCAAATATTTTCTCCCATTTGTTGGTGGTTTCTTTTGCTGTACAGAAGCTTTTTAGTTTGGTATAGTCCCATTCACTTATTTTTGCTTTTACTTCCTTTGCCTTTGAGCTCAGGTTCGTGAAGTCCTCCCTGAACCCAAGGTCTATAAGTATAGTACCAATGTTTTCTTCTATATAGTTTATAGTTTGGGGTATTATTTAGAGGTCTTTAATCTATTTAGAATTAATTTTAGTATATAGTGGCAGATTGCAATTCACATCATTCTTTTTCACATGGTTTTCAAATTTTCCCAGCACCATCTACTGAAGAGGATTTCTTTCCCCATTGTATATTTTCACTCCTTTATAAAAAATTATTCATCCATATATTTGTGGATTTATTTCTGGGTATTCAATTCTGTTCTACTAGTCTGTGGGTCTTTTTTTCTGCATATACCAAGCTGTTTTGATTATTGACACTTTGTAGTGTACATTGAATCAGGGAGCATGATACCTCCAGCCTTATTCTTTTTATGTACGTTTGCTTTGGCTATTTGAGGATTTTTGTGGTTCCATAAAAGTCTAATTATTTTTAAATCTATTTCATGAAAGAATGTTGAATTTTTATGGGAATTGTGTTAAATCTGTATATTGCTTTCATTAATATGGCCATATTAACTATGTTGAGTCTTCCAATCCATGAACATGGAATATCTTTCCATTTCTTTCTGTTTTCTTCCATTTCTTTTAATAGCCTCTTGTAGTTTTCAGTGTATAGTTCATCATGTTCTTTGGTAATTTATAGGTATTTTATTATTTTTGTTGCAATCACAAAAGGTATTGATTCTTTCATTTCTTTTTCTTAAGTTTCATTGTTTGTATGTAGAAAATCAATTGATCTTTGTACATTGATTTTGTATCCTTCAATTTTACTGTATTCATTTATTGTTTCTAATAGTTTCCCAGTGGAGTCTTTGGAATTTTCTATATCAAATATGATGTCATCTGCAAATGTGACAGTTTGACCTGTTCTCTCCCAATCTGGATAACATTTATTCTTTTCTTTTGCCTGAATGCTCTGGCTAAAACTTCCAGTATTACATTGAATAGCAGTGGTGACAGGGGCATCCCTGCCTTATTACTAATTTTAGAGAAATGGGCTTCAGCTTTTCCCCAATAAGGGATGATATTTTCTGAGAGTTTGTCATATATAGCCTTTATTATGTTTAGATAATTTCCTTCTATACCCGTTTTATTCAGTGTTTTGATCATAAATGGATGTTGTAGCTTGTCAAATGTTTTTTCTGCATCAGTTGATATGATCATATGGTCTTTATCTTTTATTTTGTTTATGTGATGTATCACATTGATCAATTTGCATATGTTGAACTATCCTTGTGGTCCTGGGATGAATCCCACTTGATCTTGGTATATAATCTTTTCAATGCGTTGTATTCTATTTGCTAATATTTTGTTTAGGATTTTTGCATCTGTGTTCATCATATATTTGTGTGTGTGTTATCCTTATCAGGCTTTGGTATTAGGGTAATATTGGCTTTGTAGAATGAGTTGGAAAGTATTGTCTCATTTCCCACTTTTTTGAAGAGTGGGAAAAAATAGAAGTTATTTCTTCTTTGAATGTTTGATTAAACTTGTTGGTGAGACTGGTCCAGGAATTTTACCTTTGGGAAGGTTTTGGATGATGGTTTCAATTTCTTTACTCTTGGTTCAGTCTAAGTTGACTGTATATTTCTAGAAACTTTGCCATTTCCTCTAGGTTATTAAATTTGGTGCCATAAAGCACTTCATAATATTTTCTAATGATCCTTTGTATTACTGTGATATCAGTCATAATTTCTCCCCTTTCATTTCTAACTTTGGTTATTTGAGTCTTTTCTTTTTGTCCTTTTGTTAATCTAGCCAGGTGTTTGTCAATTTTATTAATTTTTTTTCAGAGAAACAGCTCTTTGTTTCATTAATTTTCTCCATTTATTTTCCGTTCGCAATTTCATTTCATTCTGCTCTAATTTTTTTTTCATTCCATGACCATATATTTGAATCCTCCTCCCTCCTACCCCATCCCCCTTCCTCATTTACCTCTGGCAACTACTAATCTATCATCTGTGTCCAAAAATATTTTTTATTTTGATTATTTATTCTATTCTTTAGATTCCACATATAAGTGAGATAATGTGGTATTGATCTTTCTCAACCTGACTTATTTTACTTAGCATGGTATCTTCTAGATCTGACCATATTGTTGCAAAAGGTAAAATTTTATTCTTCTTTATGGCCTAGTAATATCCCCTTGTATAAATGTACCAGAGTTGTTTTTTTTTCCAGTCATTTATTGATGGGCATTTAGGTTGTTTGCATATCTTGGCTATTGTGAATAATGCTGCAATAAATGTAAGGGTGCATATATTTTCTTTAATTAGTGTTTTGAATTTCTTTGGATAAACACCCAGGAGTGGAATTGCTGGTTCAAAAGAGTTCTATTATTAATTTTTATAGGAACCTCCATACTGTTTTCCATAGTGGTTGGATGAATTTGCACTTTCACTAAATGTGCAAAAGTGTTTCCTTTTCTCCACATCCTCACCAACACCTTTTGTTGATCAATTTATTGGTGAGAGCTATTCTGACAGGAGTGAGGTGGCATCTCATTGTGGTTTTGATTTGCATTTCTCTGATGATTAGTGATGCTGAACATCTTTTCATGTGTCTATTAGCCATCTGTATGTCCTCTTTTGAGAAATGTGTATTCAGATCTTCTGCCATTTTTTAATCTGGTTGTTTGTTTTTTACTGTTGAGTTGTATGGGTTTCTTATAAATTTTAAATATGAACCCTTTATCAGAAGCCTCACTGGCGAATATTTTCTCTCATTTTGTGGGATGTATTTTTGTTTTGTTGATGGTTTCTCTTGCTGTAAAAAGAAAAAAAACTTTTTAGTCTGATCTAGTCTCATTTGGGTATTTTTTACTTTGTCTCCTTGCCCAAAAAGATATATCATTGAAGGTATAGATGAGGTAATATCTGAGAGGTAACTTTCTATATTTTCTTCTAGGAGTTTTATGGTTTCAGCTCTTATATTTGGGTCTTTCATCCATTTTGAGTTTATTTTTGTACATGGTGTAAGAAGGTGGTCCAATTACATTTTTTTGTATGTATCCGTCCAGTTTTCCCAGCACCATTTGTTGAAAAAACTGTCTTTACCCCAATGGAAGATCTTGCTGCTTTTATTATAGATTAATTGGCCATATTGACATGGATTTATTTCTGGGCTCTCTATTCTGTTCCATTGATCTATGTACCTATTTTTATTCCAATACCATGCTGTTTTGATAACTGTGAACTTGTAGTATAATTTGATAATTGTAGTCCAGTAGTGTGATTTCTCCATACTTTGTTCTACATTCTCAAGGTTGCTGTGGCTATTCTAGGTCTTTTATGATTCCATATAAACTTTAGGATTATACATTCTATTTCTCTGAAGAATGTCATTGGTATTTTGACGTGGGATTGCATTGAATCTATAGATTGCTTTCAGTAGTATGGACATTTTAACCATATTAATTCTTCCTATCCATGGGCATGGTAGGTGTTTCCATTTATTTGTGTCTTCTTTAACTTTTCTCTTCAGTGCCTTATCATTTTCTGAGTACAGGTCTTTTACTTCCTTGGTTAAATTTATTCCTACGTATTTTTTTATGCAATTATAAATGGGATTTTTTAAAATTTCTCTTTCTACTAGTTTGTTATTGGTATAAGAATGTAACAAATTTCTGGATATTTATTTTGTATCCTCCTATTTTATTAAATGCATTTATCAGTTCCAGTAATTTGGGGGTTGAATCTTTGGAGTTCTCTATATACAGTATCATGTCATCAGCAAATAATAATTTTAATTTTTTGTTTCGTATTTGAATGCCTTATATTTGTTTTTCTTGTCTGATTGCTGTTGCCAGGACTTCCAGTACTATGTTGAATAACAGTGGTGACAGTGGGCATCTTTGTCTTGTTCCTGATCTTAAGGGGAATGCTTTTAGCTTTTCTCCATTGAGTATGGTGGTAGCTGTGGGTGTATCATATATAGGTTTTATTAAACTCAGATATGTTCCTTCTATTCCCACTTTGCTGAGCATTTTTATCATATATTGCTGCTGATTTTGTCAGATGCTTTTTCTGAATCTATTGAAATAGCCATATGATTTTTATTTTTCATTCTATTTATGTGCTGTATCGTGTCAATTGATTTACATATATTGAACCAACCTTACATCTTAGGAATGAATGCCACCTGATCGTATTGTATGATTTTGTTAAATGTATTGCTGAATTCAATTTGCTAATATTTTATTGAGAATTTTTGCATCTATGTTCACTAGGGATATTGACCTATAGTTTCCTTTTTTTGTAGTGCCTTTATCTGATTTTTGGATCAGGGTAAAGGTGGCCTCATAAAATGAGTTTGGGAGCTTGCCCTCTTCCTGAATTTTCTGAAATAGTTTGAGAAGGATAAGTGCTAATTATTTTCTAAATGTTTGCTAAAATTCACCTGTGAAGCCATCTGATCCATGACTTTTGTTTGTTGGGAGGTTTTTGATTACTGATTCAATTTCATTGTTAGTAATTGGCCTATTCAGATTTTCTGTTTCTTCTTGATTTAACCTTTGAAGCTTGTATGTTTCTAAGAATCTATCCATTTCTTCCAGATTGCTGAATCTGTTGGCATATAGTCATTCATAGTATTTTCTTATGATTTCTTATATTTCTGTGGTGTCTGTTGTCACTTCTCTTCTTTCATTACTGATTTTATTTACTTGGGTCCTCTTTTCTTTCTTGAGGAGTCTGGTGAAAAGTTTGTCCATTTTGTTTATCTTTTAAAAGAACCAAGTCTTGATTTCATTTATCTTTTGTATTGTCTTTTTAGTTTCAATATTGTTTATTTTCACTCTGGTTTTTATTATTTCCTTCTTTGTGCTGATTTTAAGCTTTGTTTGCTGTTCTTTCTCCAGTTTCCTTAGGTGTAAGATTAATCTGTTTATTTGAGGTTTTTCTTGTTTCTTTAGGTAGGACTGCACTGCTATGAATTTCCCTCTCAGTACTGCTTTTGCTGTGTCCCATAGATTTTCTGTAGTTGTGTTTTTATTCTCGTTTGTCTCAAGGTACTTTTTCATGGATTCCTTAATCTCATTGTTCACCTATTCATTGTTTAGTAGTATATTATTTAGCCTCCATGTGTTTGTGCAGTTTTCAGGTTTTTTTCTTGTAATTGATTTCTAGTTTTATACTGTTGTGATCAGAGAGGGTACTTGACATGATTTGAAATTTCTTATATTTATTGAGACTTATTTTATAACCTAACATGTGGTCTATCTTGTAAAATGTTTTGTGTGCATTTGAAAAGAATATATTTTCTGCTACTTTGGAATATAGTGCTCTAAAAATATCCATTAAATCTATCTGCTCTAGCATTTCATTTAAGTCCACTATATCTATGTTAATTTTCTGTCTGGAAGATCTGTTCATTGGTGTCAGTAGGGTGTTTAAGTCTCCTACTATGATTGTGTTACCATTGATGTCTGCCTTTATGTCAGTCAATATTTGCTTTATGTATTTAGGTGTTCCTATCTTGGGTGCATAAATGTTTACAAGAGTGATGTCCTCTTGTTGGACTGATCCCTTTATAATTACATAATGTCCTTCTTTGTCTCTTGTTATAATATTTGTTTTAAAGTTTATTTTGACTGATATAAGTATTGCTACTCCAGTTTTTTTATTTCCATTTGCATGAGATATCCTTTTTCATCCCTTTACTTTCAGTCTATGTGTGTCTTTCGTTCCGAGGTGAGACTCTTGTAGATAATATATGCCTGAGTCTCACTTTCTTATCCATTCAGTTACCCTAGGTCTTTTGTTTGGAGCATGTAGTCCATTTGCATTTAAAGTGATTATTGATAGGTACATAGTCATTTCCATGTTATTATTCATGTTTTTTTTTATTTTCTTTCATTTGCTATTTTTCTCCTTTCTTCCGCTTAAATAAGTCCCTTTAGCATTTCTTGTAATGCTGGCCTGGTGGTAGTGAATTCCTTTAGCTTTTTCTAATCTGGGAAGTATTTTATCTTTCCTTCAATTTTAAATAACAGCTTTTCTGGGTAAAATAGCCTTGGTTGTAGGCCCTTGTTTTTCATTATTTTGGGTATTTCCTTTCATTCTCTTCTGGCTTGCATGGTTTCTATTGAGTAATCCACTGATAGTATTATGGGAGCTCCCTTGTAGGTAAGGTGTTTTCTTTTTCTTGCTGCTTTTAGGATTCTTTGTCTTTAACCTTTGTCATTTTAATTATGATGTATCTTGGTGTGGGCCTGTTTGGTTCATCTTGATTGGGACTCTCTATGCTTCTTGGGTTTATGTGTCTATTTCTTCTGTCAGGTTAGGGAAGTTTTCAGTCATTATTTTTTTAAACAAGTTCTCAGTCCCTAGCTCACTCTCTTCTCCTTCTGGTACCCCTATGATCTGAATGTTGTTACGCTTGATGTTGTCCCAGGGGTCTCTCAGGATATCCTCATTTTTTAAAATTATTTTTTCTCTTTGCTCTTTTTTTTGGGGTATTTTCTGCAACTTTGTCTTCCAGATGGCTGATTCAATTTTCTGCCTCATCTAACCTGTTGTTGATTCCTTCTGGTGTAGTTTTCATTTCAGCAAATATATTATTCATTTCTGATTGTGGGTTTTTCATGGTTTCTATGTTTTCTTGTGGTTTCTATCTCATTGTTGAAGTTTTCAGTAAGTCCGTTAAGCATTCTTATAACCTGTTTTCTAAACTCTTGCTCTGGTATGTTAATTGCCTCCATTTCATTTAACTCAATTTCTGAAGGTTTCTTTTGTTCCTTTATTTGGGTTGTTTATCTGTTTTCTCATTCTGGCTTCTTCTCTATGTTTCCGTCTATATAATAGGTATATCTGTTATGTCTCTTAGTCTTTGCTTGGCATCCTTATGTAGTATGCGTCCTTATGTAGTATATGAATCAGTCTCTTCCATCTCCTGTGTGTGTAATCTAGAATTATCCCTTGAGTGTGTTGTGTGTGTTCTTCAGTTGTAGTTGAGTGGTATGCCCCTCACAGCACACTATTAACTGTCCAAGGGTAGTGGCAGAGTAACAACAAAAGCTTCCTGGTCCATCACAGGTAGGCACCATTGCTGAAGTTTGCAAGAAAGTCTTCCCCCATTAGTAAGGTGAGACTTATCACTAATCCACCTATAGTGCTTCTGTGTTGACAGAGCAAATCTCTAGGGGGTTTGTGTTCACTTTTAGAATAAAAAAATAAGAAACAGTTACACCCAAACAAACAAATAAATGTACAAGAAAAGAAAAGAAAAGAAAATTCCCTGATATACCCAGGGTCTGCCACTCACAGCACACTGTGAGCTGTCCTGGATGTGGGGGTGGTGGTGGTGGTAGAGCAGCACTGGAGGTTTCCCTGGCAGTCTCAGACAGCCACTCTGGCAGAAGGCTTAAAGAAAGTCTCACCCTGCTAGTAGGTTGGGGCTGAACATTCAGCCTCCCAGAGTTTCTCTATGTGGGCAGGGCAACAATTCAGGATGCTTGTGTGAACTTTGAAAGAAAAGAAGGGAAAGAAACATTAATGATAATGGTGAAATAAAGAAAATAATAAAAAATAAAAAGTAAGCAATAAAAAATAAAATAGAACTTAAAAATAAAAAGTATATAGAAAAAATTAAGAAAAATAAGAAATTTTTAAAAATAAAATTAAAGACATGAAATACAAATGAAATAAATCATGGAAAAGAGTGAAAAGTGAAAAGAAAGAGAATGAAAAAAATACAAAAAGGTAACACTAAAAAGAAAAGGAAAAAAAGGTTCTGTGTAAGCCTCATAGTAGAAGATGAGAGAGTAAGGAAAAAAGAAAGAACAAACAAATAAAAACATTCTTTCCTTCCCTCTTGCTGTGGTTTCTATGGTTTGTTGCTTGCAGAACACTTTTTCTTGCCCTGGAGGGGCAGTGGAGTGGCAGCAAAAGCTCTCTGGCAAGTTGCAAAAGCTGCTCCTGCAAAAGTCTGCAAGAACATGTTTCCTCACTAGTTGGGTGGGGCCAATTGCTCAGCCAACCAGAGTAGGAGCAGGCAAATCTCTAGTGTACCTAATCACACTTTGATAGGAGGAAAAACAAAGAAAATAAGAAAACTTTTACATAGAGAAAACGGTAATATTAGTTAAAAATTAAATTTAATTTAAAAAATAAACATATATAAAATTAGAAATTAAGAAAGAGTAATGATAAAAGAATAAAAAATAGAAAAATAATAATTCAATAAATTTTGGAGAGCCTATTGTTTTTTCACTTGTATCTCACTTTTAGCTGTGCGAGGGGAGCAGCAAAGGGAACAGCAGTGACCTCTCCTCAGTGACCTCCCCTCTTCCCTGCTTCAGATCAAAACAATAATAAAAAGAACAAGAAAGCACTAGGACAAGACTGATTGCTCTGCCACCTTGGGTGCCCTACTTGGTGGGTGGGGCACAGTTCTGGGTGATCTGGGAGAAATTCCAGGTGTCTTTATGTTTTCTTTAGGGGGAATATTCCCCATTTTTAAGAGTTCCACAGCTTTTTTCTTTTGACCAGCAGCTTGATTTCACTGCTTTTTTGTTTGTTTTTTTGTTTTTGTTTTTTGTTCTTCTTTTGTCTGCTTTGGACGGGCTGCCTAGAAGTTTGGGGCTGTTTGCTCCTCTATTAAAAACGTGTAAGACCCATTTCTGCAGCTGGTAGGATGGGGGTGGATGCTTGGCAGCCTAGAGCACCTAGAGGATGTAGTTTAAGCTGTAATGGGTGTTGTTTTCAAGTATGTAGTGAGCACATTCGGATTTTGTTAGATCAGTGAGGTCTCAGAGTTGGCCTTTTGGGGGATGGTTTAATAAAGAAGAAAATGGCATCCTCCTGTATGCCACAGATGTGGTGCTCTTCATCCTCAAACATTGAAACTCTCTAGCCCCGACCCTGAAAATTCACAGCTCAACACTTCCCAGTATGACTCTGGCACTTCCAGTGATGCTGTCTTTCCACTAAACAACAGGTGAGCCTGGCAAGCAGCTAAGCCCATGTTTGCACTCCAGATTGAAGCACCTGGACTTCCAGTTGACCTCTGTCTCACTAACACAGATAATGTACAGAGCATTATGGACATTGACATAAGTGATTCCATTTTCAAAACCAGAGTGACTCCATAGTTAAAACATTTGAAGTAGGGACATGTCTGGACCCAGTGATAAGCAAGTATTTTCACATGTGGGAATGCTGCCAAGACACTGCACCTGCCATCGGGAACAAATAAGGCTGGCAAGAAGAGGAATAAAAATGCTGGACTTGTGATTGCTGATGGATTGCTTCGATCTTGCTGAGACCTCCTCTTGCTGGGGACTCAACCAAGGCATCTACCGCCGGAAGCTCTGCTCAATCAGAAACTCACCAGTTACAGTCCCTGGACCATCCCAAGGCTAACATCTCACTTATGAGATTGGTTTGCTAATCATTGCCTGTGTACCTTTTTTAAAATTTATTTTTATTGTTAGACATATTGGGATGACATCTGTTAGCAAGAATTACATAGGTTTCAGGCATACAATTCTACAGTGCATTATCAACTTGTAGTATAATAAGTTTGCCATCTAATGTGACTTCTCTTTCCATCACCATATATTTAATTTCCCCTCCCTCCTCTCCCTCTCCCTCCCCTTACTCCCCTCCCTAACTCACTAGTCCCCAAATAAACATTAAATTATTGATTGTGTCCATGGGTTATTTGTTTGTTTGTTCATTTCTTTTTTTCTTTGTCGTTTCAGTTTTATATTCCACATATGAGTGAAGTCATAGTTTTTTTCTGTCTGGCTTATTTCGCTAAGCATGATGATCTTCAGTGAACATTGTTCAGTGAACAATGATCTGCAATGAACATTGGGGTACATAAGTTTTTGAGGACAAAGGTTTTCAAGTTTTTTGGGTAGATCCCCTGAAGAGGGATTGCTGGGTCATATGGTAACTCCATTCCCAATTTTCTGAGGAACCTCCACACTGCCTTCCACAGTGGTTGTACCAATTTGCATTCCCACCAGCAGTGTGCGAGAGTTCCTTTTTTCTCCACATCCTCTCCAACAATTGTTATTCCTTGTCTTGCTGATAATAGCCATTCTAATAGGTTGTATCTCATTGTGGTTTTGATTTGTATTTCCCTGATAGCTAATGAGGATGAGCATTTTTTCACATATCTGATGGCCATTTGGCATTTCTGTGTACCTTATGTGCCTGTTTGTGTGTGTGTTTGTGTGTATGTGTGTGTGTGTGAGAGAGAGAGAGAGAAAGAGACAGGGACAGAGAGAGACAGAGAGACAGAGAGACAGAGAATTGAACGTGTTAGTAAAGCATTCAAAAATATATTAATGTGGTCTGTCTTGCTTCTGTCACAAACCATGGGAGTCCTTTAGGAACCAAGGGAACACCCAGTCTGAAATGGTCCCACCTGGCTGGGTAGAGTTGGTTTCCTTTTTGTGAGTGTGCCTCCACTGATTAAAGTCTGGTTTACTTTCAGAAAAAGACTGCATTACAGCTCCTTTCAAGGGGATTTCAACAGGTAGGCAGAATTCCCGGTTTTTAATTTCCAGATGTAACAAATTTTCTTCTCTCTGCACAGGGCTCCTGAGATGCTGGCAGCGGGGATGGAGGAGCATGGACTCAGAAAACCTCACTCCTCTGTGGAAGCCTCTGTGCCTGAAAATTTCTTCTTAGAGCTCCCTCACTACTTGTAGGTTTCAAGCCACTTTGTTTCCCTACCAGTCTCGATTGGGCTTTCTTCTCTATATCCTCAACTGTAGAGGTTCTGCTCAGTCAGTCCTCTGATGTTTCCCAAGCTTGACTTTTCCTCTATCTATCTGTGAACTTGATGTAATCTGGGAACAGGTACATGCGGCATCCACCCAATCTGCCATTTTCCTTGTTCTCTAATTATTATGATTCCTGTCCTTCTGCTGACCATGGGTTTTTTTCTGTTCTTTTTCTGGTTAACATGAGATGTTAGGATGTTCACTTGTGATTCTTCTTGTTTCTTAAAATAGGCCTGTAATGACACAAATTTCCCTCTTATTACTGTTTTTGCTGTGCCTCAATAATGTTAGTACATTGTATTTTCATTGTCATTATTTAATCTCTTCTTTTTCCTTTGATCCAGTCATTTATAATGATATGTTTGATCTCCATGTATATGTGGTTTTCTTTCTGCTCTTTTTTTTCAGTTGATCTTCAATATTTTAAGCTTTGTGGTCTGAGAATACACATGGTATGATTTCAATATTCTTGAATATCCTGAGGATAGTTTTGAGTCCCAGCATGTGGTCTATCTTTGAGTATGTTCTATGAGCACTATAAAAGAATGTATATAGTCTTTTGTTGTTCAGATGAAGTGTCTTGTAAATGTCAATTATGTCCAATTGCTGCAATGTATCATTTAAAGCTGATACATCCTTATTTATTTTCTGTATGGATGACCTGTTCATGGTTGTTAAGAGGGTGTTTAGGTCCCCTACTATAATTGTGTTTTTGTCATTTTCTCTTTTTTTTGTTAGACTTATTGGAGTAGCATTTGTTAACAAGAATTACATAGGTTCCAGGTGTATAATTCTACAGTGTATTATCAACTTGTTGCATTAGAAGTTCACCACCCAGTGCAAGTTCTCTTTCCATCAGCATATATTTAGCACACCCTCTCTCCTCTCTCACTCCCCACTTGCCCCTGAAAAAGCAACAAACTATTGATTGTGTCCATGTGTTTTTTGTTTGTTGCTTTGTTTTCTCTTTGTTGCTTTCAGTTTTATATTCCACATATGAGTGAAGTCATATAGTTTTTGGTTTTTTTCTGTCAGACTTATTTTGCTTAGCATGATGATCTCTAGGCGCATCCATTTTGTTGTAAATGGCAGCCTTTCATCTTTTCTTACAGCTGAGTAATATTCCATTGTGTATATGTATCACAGCTTCTTTATCAGTCATCTGTCACAGGGCACTTTGGTTGTTTCCATGTTTTGGCCACCGTCAACAGCACTGCAATGAACGTTGGGGTGCATAAGTCTTTGTGGACTAAGGTTTTCAGTTTTGGGGGTAGATCCCCAGAAGGGGGATTGCTGGATTATATGGTAACTCCATTTCCAATTTTCTGAGGAAATTCCACACTGTCTTCCATAGCGACTGTACCAGTTTGCACTCCCATCAGCAGTGTGCAAGAGTTCCTTTTTCTCCACATCCTCTCCAGCACTTGTTATTCCTTGTCTTGTTGAAAATACCCAGTCTAACAGGTGTGAGGTGGTATATCACTGTAGTTGTGATTTGCATTTTCCTGATAACTAATGAGGATGAGATTTTTTCATATATCTACTAGCCATTTGTGTTTCTTTGTGGGAGAAGTATCTGTTTAGGTCCTTTGTCCACTTTTTAATTGAGTTGTTTGGGTGGTTTTTGTGTGTGTTCATGTGCTTGTTGTTAAGTCATATCAGATATGTTGTTTACAAATATTTTCTCCCATTCAGTTGGCTGTCTTTTTGTTTTGTTGATAGTTTCTTTTGCTGTGCAGAAGCTTTTTAGTATGATATATTCCCTTTCATTTATTTTTGCTTTTATTCCCTTGCCTTTGAGGTTGGGTTCATGAAGTCTTCCTTGAGACCTAGGTCTATAAGTTTAGTACCAAAGTTTTTTCTACACAGTTTATTCTTTTGAGTCTTATATGAAGGTCTTTATTCCATTTTGAGTTAATTTTTGTTTATGGTGAGAGTTCACAGCTCAGATTCATTCTTTTGAACATGTTTTTTCCAGCTTTCCCAGCATCACCTACTGAAGAGGCTGTTTTTCCCATTGCATATTTTTTTATTCTTTCTCAAAAATTATTTGTCCATAAATTTGTGGATTTATTTCTGAGGTTTCAATTCTGCTCCATTGGTCTGTGTGTCTGTTTTTCTACCAATACCAAGCTGTTTTGACTATTGATGCTTTGTAATATAAATTGAAGTTGGAGAGTGTAATACCACCAGCCTTATTCTTTTTATGTAGTATTGCTTTGGCAATTCAAGGTCTTTAATGGTTCCACATAAATCTGATAATTACTTTATCTATTTTGTGAAAGTATGATTGTGGGATTGAGGCAGGAATTGCATTAAATCTGTAAGTTGTTTTGGGTAATATGGCCATTTTAACAAAGTTAACTCTTCCTACCCATGAACACGGAATATCTTTCCATTTCTTTGTGTTCTCTTCGATTTCTTTCAAAAGTGTCTTATAGTTTTCTGTATATATGTCCATCGCATTCTTTGTTAATGCCCAGGAATTTAATTATTTTTGTTGAGATAGCAAATGCAATTGACTCTCTCATTTCTTTTTCTGAAGATTCGTTGTATGTATATAGAAATGCTGTTGATTTTTGTACATTGATTTTGTATCCTATGACTTTACTGTATTCATTTATTGTTTCTAATTGTTTGCTGGTGGAGTCTTTGGAATTATCCATGTGAAGGATCCTAAATCTGCAAATAGTGACAATTTGATCTTTTCTCTTTGAATTTGGATACCTTTTACTCCCTTCTCTTGTCTGATTGCTCTGGTTAAAACATCCAGTACTATATTGAATAGCAGTGATGACAGGGGGCATCCATGTCTTGATCCTGATTTTAGGGGAATAGGCATCAGTTTTTCCCCATTCAGTATGATATTAGCTGAGGTTTTGCCATATATGGCCTTTATTATGTTTAGATATTTTCCTTCTGTGCACATCTTTTCAGTATTTTGATCATAAATAGATGTTGTATCTTGAATGCTTTTTCTGCATCAATTGATATGACCATATGGTCTTTATCTTTTATTTTGTTTATGTGGTGTATTACATCGAATGATTTTCTTATGTTGAAACATCCTTGTGATCCTGAGATGAATTCCACTTGATCATAATATATAATCTTTTTGATGCATTGTTGTATTCTATTGCTTAGGATTTTTGCATCAGTGTTCATCAGAGATATTGGTCTATAGTTTCCTTTTTTTGTGTTGTCTTTACCAGGCTTTGGTATTAGTGTAAAGTTGGCCTCATAGAATGAATTTTGAAGGATTACTTGCTCTTCAATAGTTTGGAAGAGTCTGAGAAAGAGGTGTTAATTCTTCTTTGAATGCTTGGTAGAACTCATTGGTGAGACCATATGGTCCAGGGATTTTGCCTCTAGGGAGACTATGGATAATCATTTCAATTTCTTTGCTATTGATTGGTCTATTTAGATTATCCAGTTCTTCTTGGTTCAGTCTAGGTAGGCTATCAGTTTCCAGAAACTTGCCCATTTCTTCTAGGTTATTAAATTTAGTGGCATAAACCACTGCATAAACTTTTCTTGTAATCATTTGTATTTCTGTAGTATCAGTGGTAATTTCTTCCCTTTTATTTCTAATTTTCAATATTTGTGTCCTTTCCTTAGGTCCTTTGATTAGTCTAGCCAGGGGTTTGTCAATTTTGTAGACTTTCTCAAAGAACCAGCTCTTTGTAATATTAAATTTTCTATTGTCCTTCTGTTCTCTAATTGGTTTAGCTCTGCTTTAATTTTTATTATTTCTTTCCTTCGGCTGACTTTGAATTTTGTCTGCTCTTTTTCTTCTAGTTTTTTTAAGATGGGATGATAAGGTGTTTACTTGTGATTTTTCTTGTTTCTTAAGATAGGCCTGTAATGATATAAATTTTCCTCTTATTACTGCTTTAGCTGTGTCCCAATAACTTTGATATGTTGTATTTTCATTGTCATTCATTTCTATATATTTTGTAATCTCTTTTTTTATTTGTTCTTTTATCCCTTCATTTTTTAGTAAGATGTTTACTCACCAAGTGTATGTGGTTTTATTTAATCTCCTTTTACAGTTGATCTCCAATTTCAAAGCTTTGTGGTCTGAAAGTAAACTTGGTATGATTTTGATATTTTGAATTTGCTGAGTCTACTTTTGTGTCCCAGCATGTGGTCTATCCTTGAGAATGTTCCATGTGCACTAGAAAAGAATGTATAGTCTCTCGTTGCTGGAAATGTCCTATAAATGTCAATTATGTCCAATTGCTGTGATGTGTCATTTAGAGCTAATATTTCCTTACTTATTTTCTATTTGGTTGATCTGTCCATGGCTCTTAAGGGGGTGTTTAAGTCTCTAACAATGACTGTGCTTTTTTCAGTTTCTCCTTTCAGATCTGTTAGTAGTTGCTTTGTATATTTTGGTGCTTCCTGGTTAGGAGCATATATATTAATTAGTGTCAAATCTTCTTGTTGTATTGTGCTTTTATCATTATGTAATGTCCATCTTTGTCTTTTGCAATCTTTTTTAATCTGAAGTTTAATTCATCAGATATCAGTATGGCAACTCCTGCTTTTCTCTGGTTACCATTTGCTTGGAGTATTGTTTCCCATCCTTTCTCTCTGAGTCTGTGTTTGTCCTTATGATTGAGGTGTGTCTCTTGGAGACAGCATATGGATGGGTTTTGTTTTTTAATCCAGTCTGCTACTAGCGTCTTTTTATTGGTGAATTCAGTCCATTAACATTAAGAGTGATGATTGATATATGAGGATTTCCTGTGGCCATTAATTCTTTGTTGTTGTTTTGTTTTATTTTTGTTTCTTTCCTGTTGTTCCAACTCAATTCCATTTGGCCTTATGTTTTGTTTCAGGTCGAAGAGCCTTCTTCAGTATTTCTCGAAGTGCTGACTTCTTGCTGGCAAATTCCCTCAGCCCCTGTGTGTCTGAGAAGGTCTTTATTCCTCCTTCATATCTGAAAGATAATTTTGCTGGATAATGTATTCTTAGCTGAAAGTTTCTCTTTTTAAAAATTTTGACTATTTGATTCCACTCCCTCCTGGCTTGTAGATTTTCTGCTGAGATATCTGATGCCAGCCTGATGGGTTTTCCTCTAAAGGTTATAGTTTTTTTTTTTCCCTGACTGTCTTGAAAATTGTCTGTCTTTCATTTTTCATATCTTTCGAACCATGTGCCTTGGAGAAGATCTGCTAGGGTCCAGGTATCTAGGGGATCTATTTTCTTGTTGAATTTGGGGTTTTGGATCTTTCCATATTTTTGGAAATTTCTCATCTATTTGCTTGAGTATGTTCTCTGTAGAGTGCTCTGCTCCTTCTAATCCTATTATCCTGATGTTGTTGTCTCATGGATTCAAATAGTTCTTACAGAGTTCTTTCAATCCTTTTGGTTCTATATTCCTTATTTTACTCTTTCTGAGATGTTTCCATGTTCTGATCTTCAATTTCACTATATCTTTCCTCCATCTAATGGCCCTGTTTCTTGTGGCAGTTATTTCATTTCTGACTTCTTTTTATTGTATTATTTACCTCTCAAATTTCCATTTTCTTCTTTATTTTGTTTAAATTTCTTTATTAAATTGTTCCTTTTATTCATGGATTTCCTTTCTTAGGTCATTCACCTCAGCTATGGTGTTCTGCCAGTATGTTTTGCTTTCTCTCAGAGCCTTTAGAATGGCTATTTTATAATCTCTGTCACTTAGTTCAGAAATTTCTAGGTCTATGAGATCTTTTTCTGGAGATTTTTCATCTTCTTTCTGGGCAGCTTTAAATCCTAAGGTCCTCACATTGCCTGTTGTATTTTTCTTCTTTGGCATGAGAGCCCAAGAGATCACTTTATTTCTCTGATTAGTATTTTTGTGGTGTCTTGCTGTAGAGCAGACCTTAGGTGACACTGGAGGGTAAGCTTTGGGAGAGAGGAGAGGTGTTCAAGCCTTATCTCTGGTCTCCAGCAGCATTTGTGAGTAGTGCTTGTTGGTCCATGGGCTACTCCCCTCCTGCAATCACTGGGGAGACTGTAGGAGAGGCAGGAAGCCAGCAAAATGTGTGCTGGAGCAGGTCCACCTCTTGCTCTTTGCTGGGGAAGCTGGGCGAGATGGGGAAGGCTAATGGAATTCAGGCCAAGGCCGCTCTCTCCTGTTGGGGTGAACGCTGTGAAATCTGGCTCTCTCACCTTCCCAGTGCTTTACCCTGGCCATGTTCCAGTGATTCGTCTCCACAGCCGCTGCTCAGGGCCAAGTCTTCTGCTATGAGCATGCGTGCACTGTGGACCGGGAGATGTAGGCTGGGACCCATGGGCTGGGATCTGCGCAAGGGTGCTGGATGTGTACACACCACAGTCTGAGACCCATGGGACAAAACCCACGGGCCAGGATCCCTGTGTAGGCACTGAGTGCACACGCACCACGGGCAGGGTGAAACAGGCAGTGCGAGAGCAGTTGGCAAGGTTGCTGTGTGTTCACGCTCTGTAGGCCAGAATGTACAGGCCCTGTGAGATATCCAGGTGCATGCATGCACTGTGGGTCTGGAGCCACAGGCCAGGACCCATAGGCTGGGATCCGGACAATGGTTCTGGGTGTGTGTGCACCATGGTCTGGAGACACAGGTCATGCAAATGCACAGGGTGAAGACGCCAGGTGCGCACTCTGCAGGGCAGAAGCCATGGGTCCTGCGACAGTGCCAGGCGAGGGCTCTAGGTGCGCATGAGCCATGGGTCTAAAGCCACAGGCCTGATACCACAGGCCACACGAGTGGAGTGGGCACATGCCTGGCATAGGCCAGGAATCGCAGACCTTATGAGGGCATTGCGTGCATGCATGTTACGGACTGCAAGGGCACCAGGAGCTGAGGTGCTGTATCTGTTGCCTTATTTTTACCTGGGGCTGTTTAAAGTTCCCCTTCAGCATCCGTGCTACTCAGAGTTTCAGAGTTCAGCTCCCAGGCTTTGTCCCTAACATGCTGCTTTTAGGTTTAGCTACCTCACGGTCTCCCGGCATTTTGCCACTCTGGCTTTCACTGTTGTTGCCTATTGGCCTCCTCCCTCCTATGTACTATACTGCTCCCTGATTTCTTTCTAGTTCCTTCAGTTAGCAGTGATGGGGTCTGGTCATGATCCATCTCTGCTCCCTCCCTTCTCTCCTGCTCACCCCTCCTTTCTCTAACTTTCAGATGTTGTTTTGCGATGCGTGGATTTCACTTGTCACTATGCCACTCAGGGTTTTCTTTCTTGGCTCCTGGATGGTCATTTAATTGTGTTTTCTGGGAAAGGTTTTAGGGATCTCCTCCCCAGTCACCATCTTGCCCTCCTTTCCCATTTCTCTTTTTGTATATTAGTAGTTGCTGCGTAAATTTTGGTGCTTCCTGATTGGGGGCATGTATATTAATAGGTGTCATGTCTTCTTTTTGTTTTCTTGTCCCTTTTATCACTAATGAAATGTCCATCTTTGTCTCTTATTACATTTTTTATCCTGAAGTCTGTTTCATCAGATGTCGATATGACAACTCCTGCTTTTCTCTGGATGCCATTTGCTTGGAGTACTGTTTTCCACTCTTTCACTCTGAATCTGTGTTTATCCTTATGGCTGAGATGTATCACTTGGAGATAGCATATAGATGGATTTTGTTTTTTAATCCAGTCTGCTACTCTGTGCCTTATTATTGGTGAGTTCATTCCATTTACATTGAGGGTGACGATTGATATATGAAGATTTTCTATGGCTATTACTTTCTCCCTCTTTTATTTCTTTTTGTTGTCTCAAGTCTTGCCCATTTATTTTTACTTTTTTTGTTTCAGGTCAAAATGTCTCCTTCAGTATTTCATGAAATTTTGGCTTTCTGCTAGAGTATTTCCTCAGCTTCTGTGTACCTGAAAAGGTCTTTATTTCTCCTTCATATCTAGAGGATAATTTTGCTGTGTAAATGATTCTTGGTTGAAAGTTTTTCTTTTAATATCTTGAATATTTAATTCCACTTTCTCCTCGCTTTTAGAGTTTCTGCTGAAAAGTCTGATTATAGCCTGTTGGACTTTCCTTTAAAGGTTATAGTTTTTCCTCCCTGGCTATCGTGATAATTCTCCCTTTGTCTTTGATTTTTGACATCTTCAGTATAATGTGTCTTAAAGGAGATCTTCTGGGGTCCAGGTAGCTAGAAGTCTTATTTTCTTCTTGCATTTGGGGTTCCAAATTTTTCCATAAGTTCATAAATTTCTCGTTTACTTTTGTTTGAGTAAGCTCTCTGTAGAAATCTGTTCTGCACCTTGTGCTATTTCTATTATTCCAATGTTATTCTTTCTAATGGACTCAGATAGTTGTCAAAGTATTCTTTCAGTTCTCTTGACTCTGAAGTACCTATCTTTTTCTTTCTGTCTTGTTTCCATGTTCCAATCTTTGATATCACTAATTCTTTCCTCCATTTGGTTGTCTCTGTTTTCTATAGTAGTTAGTTCATTTCTGTTTTTTTATTGCATTGTTTATGTCAAATTTTTATTTGATTTTTTTTTTTTACATTTTCAATTTCTGTGTTAAAATGTTCCTTTTGTTCAGATTTTCTTTCTGAGATCTTTTATCTGTGTCTGGGTACTCTGCCAACATTCTTTCACCTCTCTCCATGTTTTAAAAACTGCAGCATTGAATTCTATGTCACTTAGATCATATATTTTCAGATCTATAAGTTCCTTCTTAGGAGATTTTTCATTTTCTTTTTGAGCATCTTTGAATTCTAAGGTACTCATTGTATTTGATGTGTTTCTTTTTCTAGATATAAGGGCTTTTCCATGGCAGATATAGAGAGGTCTTTCTTTCTTTTTTCTCTTTCCACTTGGTGTCACTGTAGCATTTTTCAATATTTTTCTCTTGGCTATTTGAACTCCTATCTCTGGGATTTTTCCTGCAAGGTGGGCTTCCCTTCTTTTGATTCAGTCACCTAGGTCTCAATGTGGTGGGCAATGTCATGCTATGCTTTTGGGAAATGTGGTGGACAATGCCATGTTATGCTTCTGAGATAAGTGCAGGGAAAAGCTGCTATGCCTGTGTTTTGGAGTTTCCCTGAGCTTTACTGCTGGTTTCTGCAGGTGCAGGGTTTGTTGGAAAGGGTGCAGGTTTATTTGCCCTTTTTTCCTGCTGGCTGTAGAGCAGACACTAGGTAGAGTTGGGTGGCTGAGAACTTTGGGAAGAATTAGGGGAAGTAGCCAGGCTCAAACATTTCTGTTTTCTGCCTGGATTTGGGGATGGTGTGCTCTACAGCTGCTTTGTTTCCTGTAGTAGCTCCCCTAGTTGCTAACTCTGGTGAAACACTAGTATGTTCTTCAGTGATGCCCTGGTGGGCCAGGTGCAAGCCTGGCTGGGAGCAGGCTGTAATCAGGTTGGTTGTGGGTGGCTGCTGTCTCAGCCTTTCTTATTTATCCTGAGCATGCATTTCACCCAGAACCATGTTTTATTCTGGTCAGCATTTCCAAGGGCAGCAGATTCAAACTCATCGAGATCCGATTTGTGGTCGTGCACCATGCTGTAGCTGGAGGCCCTATTCTCGCCCATGGTATCTTAGATGCTTTGTTCAACCTCTAAGCTGCCCCTGGGCATGAAGCTCTGGGTGGAGCTCTAGTGTGCTGCCACTTGGTTGGGGTTTTAACTTGCTGATGGTCTCACAGGGTTTCAGATATCCTCACCACTATTCTTGTCACCACTCGGCTTCCAACCCACCTGGGATCATGTGACCCTTTGGCCAGTGTCCCCTGGTTCCCTCCTCATTCCTTCTGTCTGCCCCCAATTAAATCACATTCTGCAGCTCCATTTCTTCTCTGTTCCATCCCTGCTCTCTGGTTCACCTCCCTTTGTCTGACCTTCAGATTTTTTCTTATGATGCAGGGATTTCTCAGCTGAGGCTGTTCCACTCCAAGTTTCCTGCATTGAATCCCAGTTGTTAAATTGCATTTTTCAGGAGAGGTTTCAAGGATCTCCTCTCTTGCCATCATCTTAGGTCCTCCTTCCATTTGACCACTTTTATTTGCAGTAGGGATCTTTCCACAACTCTTATTTCATGCAGATATATAAAATTAGCATTATTCCTTGGTGTTGTGTAATCATGTATATGCAAGACTGTCATTATTCCCTAAAAGCATGATGATGTCCCATTTTAAAACACTAAACTTCCAACACTTTTTTTAACCAAACATTACATGCAAACTGACTTAGCTGTGTTTTTTTTTTATATTCAATCTTATTTTCTTTACATTTTCAAGAGTGATGACAAGAACTCTTGAGTATAATCTCATTCTCAATCATTCAGTTTTGGGAAAATCCATCCTTTAGGTTGAAGTTGTATGCAGTACTAATATTTTGGGGTGAGATTTAAGAACACAGTTTGGGGGTAGATTTTTTGCATTTTGGGGAGTATGTGTACAGTTGGCACTATGACTTAAATGCCTTAAAATGAGTGGGACTTCTGAGGTATTCATTTCTACTTCTATTTCAAGGGTTTGGAAACAATAGGTAAGAAACTACAGGATGCACTCATTTGAGACACATTGAGCCACCATTCGATTGCTCTTACTTGGCTGCCAGAAAGGGCCCTTTGGAGTCCTAAAAGCTTAGTTCAATTTATTGCAAAAATGATAAGGGTGCATACTTGTATTGCAAATGACAGCCCAGGGAGGTTCACATTGGACCCAGGAGGACCGAAGGAAAAGCAAAGAGCCACAGTCAACTTAAACATATCCTTTGTTCCAGAAGTGGAAGAGCAACAAAATAATGTCTGGTAATTCACCCTCAGTAGTTCATAACTTCCGGCTAGAGTCTCATCCCCTTTTGTGGGCATGAGAACAAAAGTGGCAGGCAGCCAAGAAGCAAGCTTATAAGTATAAACAACAAAATGACTGCTACCTGGGAAAGTGCATGTCATGGTTACATAACAAGTGCACATAATTTCAGTGGAAGCTTAGTGAGAGAGCCTGAGATACTCCATTTCCTCCACACTCCCTCCCTTCAGGGTTTCCTGCCTCACAATCTACACAATAGATATCTTCCACGATGTTCCCTGTGCAAGAAGTGTGTTACATTGCATCCAAATACCACAACAACAATAGAGACTACAACAACAAACTAGCACAGGTGAGCTCAACCCTCCAGGGACTATTATTCATAGCACTGCACTGCTGCAGATATGCTCACACCCCCCCCCCCATTTTGCCAATGTAGGCATTTGAGCAGTGCTATTGTGTGGTCTTGTGGCCCAGGCATGTATTTATCCTGCAATCAGATACATGGTCCATACATTCACAGGAGTGGTAGCCATAATTATTTCAGTTGCCAGAATGTCCACATACACAGCTGCCAATTGTTTCTCCATCAAGGAGCAACAAGTCTCAGCTTCCTTTCAGAACTGGGACCAGAAGCCTATAGGCTGCCCCAGCACTCAGAATGCTGCCATAGGCCCCAGCAAAAGCCCTCTGCAGTGACATGTACATCCATCTCACAAGGCCAAGTATGGTCAAACACTACAGAAATTGGGCCACTTAATGGTGCACTTGGAGGAGTCAAAGGAATCCTGGGCCCCCTTGGCCCAGTCCCAACAAGCTCCTTTTCTAACCAAGGAATACTAGGGCCTTAACAATTGGGCTAAATAGGGCACAAATTCTCTCCAATATCCAAGGAGTTCAAGAAAAATTTGCAACACCTTAACAGTGATAAGCACAGGGTAGGCTTTGATCTTACCTATAACTGTCAAGAAAAACCTGTGTCTCCCAAACACACAGCTCCCAAGAACTTGACAAACAAGCCAGGCCCTTTCAGCTTCTTGTTGAGTGCCCAACCACATGTTTTCAGGTGGGTTAAGAGAACAGAACGCCTTAAAAATCTACAAGAGAGTCTCTAGTTAACATGATATAATCAGTGTAATGGTACAGGCATACATTCTCAGGCTAAGACCATTTTGCTAAGTCTGCTGCCACCAGTCCATGGCACAGCCATGCAAATTCCCCTGGGGAAAGACTGTAAAAGTTGACTGCCAACCTTCCAATGTGAATGCAAATTAATCTTGGCTCTCTGAGGCTATGTCAATGAAGAAAAAGGCATTAGGAAGATCAGCAACAAAATGGTTCCCAACTCCTGACTCAGGTGATCCATCAGGTCCACCACTGATGGAGCTGCTGCATGCAAAGGCAGCAGTACCTTATTTAATCCCTGGTAGTCAACTGTCAATCACCAGGTACCATCTGGCTTTCTCACTAGCCAAAGTGAGGCGTTATATGGACTGGGTGGGGCGTACTATGCCACCTTTTCCAATTCCTGTATGGTCCCAGTTATCTCCTCATGGACACATGGCAACTTGTACTGCTCATTGTGTACAATCCATCAGGGAGGGGGCAGCTACAAAAATGCATGTGTAGCATATCCCCATACCACTGCCTTCACCACTTGCACTCAGAGGCAAAACTCTCTTGCCATTGTTTTCAACCACAGCCCTAGCAAAATGTCCACCCCTAAGATATACTCAGGGATGAGCAACACATTAACCCCATATGTCTGTGACAGCAGACAGCCTATCCCCAGTGGGATGTCTGTGGGCTTCATTCGAATGTTTTGCCCACTATAGTCATCAAAGACTACTGGGGCTCCAGAGAACTTCTCCAGATTTCCATACAAAAGAAAACATTCAGTGCCCATATCTACTAGGGCAACTTTAATATTTCACCTTCCATAGCCACAAATGACTACTAGGGCTCCTTAGCCCTCACAGCCATCATTGCATGCTAGGGATTTGGGTCCCATGGCCCTCTTAACCCCAGCAGATACCAGTTCCACCCACATCTGGGTTGGTGTCACCCTTAAGGGTCCCTTTACTTGACTTTCAGTGCCTTCTTGGCCACTGTGCAGATGCCCTTCCTTTTGTGCCTTGTTTTGGCTTCCCCCAAATTCACCACCATAAAGGCAACCTCATTAATGGGGAAGCCCACATAAGGCACCAGGATCACCACAAATGATTTGAACAGGGAAAACAAAGTGAAACAGCTCTGGTTCTCCCTCCTCCTCCAAGGAGTCTATCACAACAACGGGGGTAGTCCCCTCTCCTTCCCCAAGAAGTCTGACATAATAGTATGGGACCGTCTCTCTGACCCCAACTGCAAACACTGGTGTTCCTCCTTCAGCAGGTGGCTGGTTTCCTCTATAGCTTGCACTTGATCTTTCATCAGGTCCAGCTCAGTTTGGAGTACCTGGAGATGCTTAGTCTCCTCCACAGCTTGCACTTGTGTCTTCATCAGACTCAACTCAGTTTGGAAAACCTGGACTCTCGCCACTTCTTGCAAGGTCACCTCTGACTCTGCCTGCAAGGCCATCTACTGTGGATCCTATCTGTGATGCCAAGTGTATTGCAGATAACTGAGGCCAGGGAGGTTCATACTGAATCTAGGCAGACCAAAAGAAGAGCAAGGAGCTTCAGGTAGATTAAATATAGCCTTTATTTCAGAAGTGGAACAGTAACAAAATGGTATCTGGGAGTTCATGCTGAATAGCTCACAGTTTTCTGCTGAAGAGTCCCATTCCGTTTCATAGGCAGGAGAACGAAAGTATCAGGCAGCCAAGAAATGAGTTTATAAAGCACACAAACAACAAAATGACTTCTACCTGTCAAGTATTAATTATGAAGCACTTAATTATAACATAAATGAAATAACTCAGGCTCTCTCACCAAGTCACCACCAAAATGATACACACCTGTTATGTAACCATGACTTGCACGTTCCCAGGTGGCAGCCATTTTGTTTCTTATGTGCCTTATGAGCTTGCTTCTTTACTGCCTGCCACTTTTGTTCTTCTGTCCAAATAAGGGGATGGGACTCTCCAGGAAAGAGCTATGGGCTACAAGCTATGAACTATGAGCTATTGAGGGAAAACTGGACACCATTTTGTTCCTGCTTTGCTTCTGGAAAAAAGGCTATGTTTAAGTTGCCTGCAGCTCCTTGATTTTACTTTAGTCTGCCTGGATCCAATGTGAACTTCCCTGGCCTCAGTTGTTTCCAATACACAAACATCAAGCTTTATGAATAAGTAAGGCAACAAGGTAATATAGCGACAAAACTGACAAGTCTCCAGGGACCAAACTCAAAGTCATGGAATACTGTGATCTAAATGATAGATAATTCAAAATAATAGTTATGAAAAAACTTAATGAGATACAAGAAAACTCAGAAAGGCAGTTCTATGAACTTACAAATAAAAATAATGAACAGAAGAAGTACATTACCAGAGACTGAAACTCTAAAAAGGAACAAAACACAAATTTTGGACCTGAAGAATTGAATAAATAAAATTAAGAATGCATTATAAAGCATTGGAAATAGAGCATACCATATGAAAGAGAGAATTAACAAGTTCTAAGATAGGAATCTAAAAATGATTCAGGTGCAAGAGGAGAGAGAAGTACTGTTTTAAATTAAAGAACTTTATGAGAACTATCTGAATCCTTTAGGAAGGGCAACGTAAGGATAATTGACATCTCCGAAGGAGAAAAGAAGGAGAAGGGAACACAATCTATTTAAAGAAATAATTGATGAGAACTTTCCAAACCTAGGGAATGAACTGGACATCCAAGTACAAGAAGCTAACATAGGACCTAATTATCTCAGTACAAAAGACCTATTCAAAGATACATTATATTAAAAGTGTCAAAAGTTAATGATAAAAAAAGAATTCTCAAGGGAGCAAGGGATTTAAAAAGAGACAGTAACAAAACAAATCAGGTTGTCATCAGATTTCTCAGCAGAAACTTAATGGGCCAGGAGAGAGGGGAAACGATATATTCAATATATTGAGAGAGAAAACACCAACCAAAAATTGTATAGGTAAGATAAGATATTGTCAGAAGAGAAAGGATTAATTTATCTATGGGACATTTTATTACAAACGTCATGGTAACCACAAAACAAAAATCCAGAGCTGAGAGGGAAAAAAAGGAAACAAAGAAAAAAAACAAAAAAACCACCAAACTAAAATAACAGACAGAAACACAGGGAAAAAGAAATGATGGAGATACAGAGCAACTGAAAAACAAAAGACAAAATAGCAGTATAAAGTACTCATATATTAAAAAATCACCCTAAATGTAAATAGACTGAACTCATCAATCAAAAAGCAGAGTAGCTAGATGGATAAGACCCAACTAAATGTTGCTTTCTGAAGACCAATCTCAGCTCCAAAGACAACCATAAGCTCAAACTGAAGGGGTGGAGCATGATACTCCAAGCAAATAGTATTAAGAGAAAAACTGGTGTAGGCATACTTATATTAGACAAAAAAAGTTAACAAGAGACAATGATGGACATAATGATAAAGTAGACAATCTATCAAGAAGAGATAACACTTATTTATGTATATGCACTCAACTTCGTAGTACTAAAATATAGAAATTAATTATTAAAAGACCTAAACGGGAAAATAGACATCAACACAATAATAGAAGGATACTTTAAAACCCCACTTATACCAGTGGATAGCTCACCCAGACGTAAAATCAACAAGGAATCATTGGCCTTAAGTGACACATTAGACCAGATGGAGCTTATAGATATTTGTAGAATTTTCCTTCCCACAATGACAGAATACAGATTTTTCTCAAGTGCACATGGAACATTCTCAAGGCTTTGCCATATGTTGGGACACAAAAAAACTCTCAATAAATTTAACAAGATTGAAATCATATCAAGTTTTATTTCCAACTTCAGAGGTATAAAACTAGACATCGACTACAAGAAAAAAGCTGAAAAATATCACAGATATGTAGAGATTAAACTGCAAACTACTGAACATCTATTGGGTCGATGAACAAGTAGAAGAAGAAATCAAAAGATACACAAAGATAAGTGAAAATATGACATACGAAAATCTTTGGGATATAGCAAAAACAGTACTAAGTTTATAGCAACAGAGGCCTACCTCAAGAAAAAAGAAAAATCTCAATAAACAATCTATCATTACACATTAAGGTACTATAAAAAAAGAAGCCTAAAGTCAGTAGAAGGAAGGGAATTATATAAATCAGAGCTAAAATTAATGAAATAGAGAATTAAAAGACAATAGAAAAAAATTAATACAACGAAGAGATGGTTTTTTGAAAAGATAAACAAAACTGAAAACTTCTAACTAGACTCACTATAGACAAAGCAGAGAGGACTCAAATAAATAATACAAGGGATTCTAAAACAATATTATAAAAGGATATTCTTTACCAGATTGGACAACCTAGAAGAAATGGATAAGTTCTTAGAAGCATACAACCTGTAGAATTGGAAAGCCTGAATAGATGGATCACTAGTAAGGAACTTGAAACAGTAATGAAAAACTTCCCGTAAAATAAAAGTACAATCAGATGACTTCACTGGTAAATTATACCAAACATTCAAAAAACATTTAATACTTGTCCTCAAATTTTTTGAAAAACTTGAAGAGGTGGGAATGCATCCCAACTCATTTTATAAGGCCAACATTACCCTGATATCAAAAACAGGCAAGAAGAACACAAACAAAAAAAAATTATAGATCAATTTCTCTGATGAACATACATGCAAAAATTTTCAACAAAATACTAACAAATCGAATACAACAAAACATTAAGAGGATCATACACCAGGATAAATTGGGATTTATTCCAAGGATACAAGGATGGTTCAGCATTCACAAATAAATCAACGTGATACACTGCATTAAAAACTGAAGGATAAAATCATATGATCATCTCAATAAATGCATAAAAAGCATTTCACAAGATACTACATCCATTTATGATAAAAACTCTCAATTAAATTAGTATAGAAGGAAAGTTCTTCAATATAATAAATTTCATATATGAGAAATACCCACAGCTAACACCATACTCAATGGTGAAGAAAAAGAAACCTTTTTCTTTAAGACCTAGAACAAGATAAGGGTACTCATTCTCACTGTTCGTGTTCAACATAGTACCAGAAGCCCTAGCCAGAATAATTAGGCAAGAAACAGAAATAAAAGAACCCAAATTGGAAAGAAAGAAGTAAAACTGTCACAACTTGTGGATGACAAAGTTTTATTTATAATATATAAAACTCTAAAAACTCCATCAAAAATCTATTAGAAATAATAAACAAGTACTGTACAGGTCAAAATACAAAATCAATGTACAAAAATTTGTTGCATTTTTATATATTAAGAATTAACTATCAGAAAAAGAAATTAAAAAATCAAGCCCAAAAAGAATAAAATACCTAAACATAAACTTAACAAAGGATGTGAAAGACCTGTACACTGAAAACTACAAGGCACTGTTGAAAGAAATTGTAGATACACAAAGAAATAAAAATATAATCATGGATTGAAAGACTTAACATTGTTAAACTATTCATGTTACCTAAAGCAATCTACAAATTCAGTGCAATCCTTATCAAAATCACAATGGCATTTTTCACATAAATAGAAATGTGTATGTAATCACAAAAGACCCTGAATAGTCAAAGAAATTCTGGGGAAAAAAGAACAAAGCTGGAGGTATTACACTCCTTGATTATGAACTATACTACAAAGCTATAGTAATGAAAACAATATGATATTGATAGAAAAAGAGACACACAGACCTATGGGACAGAATTGACAGCCCAGAAATAAATACCTACATATATGGACAACTAATGTGTGACAATAAAGCCAAGAATACACAATGGAGAAAAGACTCTTCAGTAACTGGTGTTAGGAAAATGGGAGAGCCTTATCCAAAAAAAAAAAAAAAAAAAAAAAAAAAAAAAAAAAAAAAAAAAAAAAAAAAAAAAAAAAAAAAAAAAAAAAAAAAAAAGAAAGAAAGAAAGAAAGAAAGAAAGAAAGAAAAGAAACTAAACTGCTATCTTTCACCATACACAAAAATTAACTCAAAATGGATTAAGGACTTGAATGTAAGACCTAAAACCATAAAGTACATAGTAGAAAATATAGGCACTAAGCTTCTGGACATCAGTCTCAGTGAAGCTTTGGTGAACTTGACTCCAAAGGCAAAGGAAACAAAACAAAAATAAGCAATGGGACTATAACAAACTAAAGAGCTTCTGCACAGCAAAGGAAACTATCAACAAAACCAAAGACTACAAACTGAATGGGAGAAGACACTTGGAAATGATACTTATGATAAGGGGTTAATATCAGAATATAGAAAACACTCATGAAAAACAGCAAAACAAACAACCTGATTTTAAAATAAGCATGAGAATATAAGTAATAATGTAAAAATAGCTATGCAGGGTGTCAGGTGGACAATGGACCCATCAGGAGAAACACTTCATAAATTATATGAGGTCTGACTCTGAAGTTTATGAAATCATCCTAGAAAAAGTGCTGTATACCTCATTGCTAAATATCACCATGGTCACCTTCGAAATACTCTTCTTGGGAAGCTATGCACTGACACCAGTGCCTAGTCCACCCTTCAAAGCAATTTTGGAACTCTCTTTTCTGGAGTGGCCTGTCGTCCTATGACTCTTGATGTCCTGAATGTCAACAAAATGTCTTGCCTTCAATATTTCCTTTATCTTCTGGTAAAGAAATAAGTCACTGAGGGCCAGAACAGCTGAGTAATGAGAGTGTTACAATACAGTTATTTGTGTTATCAGCTAAAAACTCCCTCACAGACAGTGCCATGTGAGCTGGTGCATTGTCTTGATGCAAGAGCTATGAGTTGTTGGTGAAATATTCAGGTAATTTTCATCTAATTTTTTTCATGCAGCTTTTTCAGCACTTCTAAATAGTAAACTTGGTTGACTGTTTGTCCACTTGGTACAAATTCATAATGAACAATGTCTCTGATATCAAAGAAAAAGTTAGCAACATCATTTGGACTCTTGATTTGGACTGATGGAACATTTTTGTTTGTGGAGAATGGGATAACTTTTACTATGCTCTTTGACACTTTGTTTCACGGTTGTATTGGTTCACCCATGTTTTATCAACAGTGATAACAGGGCTCAAAACATCATCTTGCCTATCCAAAAGGTCTTGGAAAACTTCAACTCTCCTTTGCTTTTGCTCATCAGTGAGCTTCTTCAGGACCATTTTACACACAAATTTTTCATGCCAAAATTTTCAGTAAAGATTTTCCTATTTCTCTATCAATGTTTACTTGGTCTGCTATGCTTCTGACAATTTGGCAAATTTTTGCAACGTTTTCTTCAGTTCTGTCGGTTGCTGGCCACCTTGACCTCTCTTCATCAGTGACGCTTGCTTTTACCTCAGGAAAATATTTGATCCATTGGACACTGTCATTTTCTTCATGGCATTATCCCCATAAACTTGGACTAAGATGTCCCTGATTTTACATCCACTCTTGCCAAGTTAAACAAGAAAATTGTTTGTTTGTTGCTCTAATTCAAGCTCTGACATTCTCATGATGGCACACAAAAACACACAACAATAATGAATGTCACTCAGCAAGACACTACCACACATTGACACAAACACGGCTGTGCAACACAGATATACCAAGGTTATGAAACCTTACTGAGTTGTTTGTACAGTACTGCCAACATAAGCACTGTATTTATTTTCCAAAGAATATAAAATCACTACTTCAAAAAGATACCTTTACCCCTGTGTTCATTGCAGTATTATTCACAATAGACATGTTATGAAAACAACCTATGTATCCATCAATTGATGAATAAATAAAAATAAAAAATTATATATCTATAATTATACATATACACATACACACTCACGCACGCACACGCACGCACACACACACACACACACACACACACAAACACATTTTTGGCACCCTATATCTATCTATCAATCTATACCTATATATCTATATATGTATACATATCTATATCTATATCTATCTAGCATATGTGTGTGCATATGTGTGTATGTGTTTGTATAAAGATAGAGAGAGAGCCAAAAATGTATATACATTTTAAGACAGGAAAAAATTGTATTAAAATTGTAATGCTCAATATATGCCAATAACAAAAGGTGAATACAAGCCACATTTGACTTCTGCAATTACAAGAGGTGCTCAAAGTGGTTACCATCAGCGTCCAGACACTTATGATTATGGTGGACTACTGCTTGAGCAACATTGACCAAAATTTCCATTTGATTTGGTGTGCATGCCATTTAAATTTCTTCCCAAGGTACCACCAGTGTAGCTGGTTTTCTTTGATACACCATATATTTTAAGGTTCCTCATAGGTAGATATCAAGGGTTATTAAGTCAGGAAAATTTTCTTGAGTTTCAAATACTACTTCAAAATGGTCTTGTGCTCTTCAATCGACAACCGTGCTTCCACCATTTTCTTTGAATGTCCATCCTGTCCCATGGTGATGCTAGCATTCATTTGATTAACACCACCTTTTGCCAAATGTCATAGTATACATTGCTACCATAATTCAATTCAACTTCAAAAAGTAATACATAGGTAACATCTCTTAAAACGTGCATACATTTTTGGCCCCCTGTGTGTGTGTGTGTGTGTGTGTGTGTGTGTGTGTGTGTGTCTGTACATATATATACATATGTAATCAGCCACAAAAATAAGAAGGATATCCTGCTATTTTCAAGAGCATGGATAGACCTTGAAGACTAAGTGAAATAAGTCAGACAGAGAAAAACAAATACTATGTGATCTCACTGATATATGGAATCTTTAAAAAGCCAAACCCATAGAAACAGAAAGTAGAATGGTAGTTGACAAGAGTTGGGGGTGGAGGAAATTGAAAAATGTTGGTGAAAATGTACAAACTTCCAGTCATAAGCTGAAACAGTTCTGGGGATCTAATATATAAAATAGTGACTATAGTTAATAATATTACAGTATATATTTAAAGGGTTCTAAGATGGTATATCTTAAATCTCACTACAGAAAACTAGCAACTTTGTAAGGTAATGGAGGTGGTAACTAATGTAATTGTGGTAATTATTTTACAATATATACATGTATCAAATCATCACATTGTACACTTCAAACATGCACAGTGTTATATGTCAATTTTATAGCAGTAACCTGGAAAAAATAAATAAAACAATATACTTCCAAATAACACATAGGTCAAAAAGTAAATTTTTAGAAAAAATTTTAATACTTTAAATTATGTAAAAATAAAAATATAATACATCAAAATTTGGAATTACAGGTAGAAAGTTTTAATTGGAGCAGTAATCAATTAAATTGAAAGCAGGAAAACAATAGGCAAAGTCAATAAAACTAAAAGCTGATATTAGAACAGAGCAATAAAATTGAAAAGCCTATAGCCAGGCTAACAAGGAAAAAAGACAGAAGGAAAGAAAAGACATAAGTGGGTAATATGAGGACTAAAACGAGATATATCACTTTTGGCTGCACAAACATTAAATCATTAATAAGTCGAATATTAAAAATAATCTATGCCCATACATTTGATAAATTGCATGACATAGAACAACTTCTTAAAACCTCAAACTAAAAAAACTAACTTAATAAAAAACAGATAACATGAACACTTCAACATCTACTGAAGAAATTGAATTTGTAGTTTAAAACTTTTTAAAAAATAAAACTCCATGCCAGATGATTTCACTCAGAAATTCTACCAAACATTTAAGTAAGACATAATACCAATTTCAAACAATCTCTTTCAGAAAACAGAAGACAGAACACTATTATACTATTTTATGAAGCCAACATTATCCGAATACCTAAACCAGACAAAGATGTTACAGAAACAAAACAAAACAAAACAAAACCACAGACCAATATTCCCATGAAGATAGATGCAAAGATTCTTACAATTAAAAACTTCTGTCTGCAAAACACACATTAATATAATGAAAAGACAAGCCACAGAAAAAGAGAAAATATTTGCAAAAGACATACCTGCTAAAAGACTCTTATACAAAATATACAAAGAATTCTTAAAATTCAACAATAAGAAAACAACTTGATGGAGGAAGGCAAGATGGCAACCAGAGAGGCGGTTCCTAAAGCTTCTCCCAGAAAAAACACAATTGAACAGATGTCCAGGAGCCAAGAAAGAGAATCATGAGTGACAGGCACAATGACAGCTGAGAAATCCATGCATCACAAGTAAACACCTGAAGGTTGGAGAGAAGAGGGTGAGCAGAAGAGAGGGGAGGGAGCAGAGATGGATCGCAACAGGACCCAATTACTGCTGACTATCCAGGAGCAGCACAGTGCACGGGAGGGGATAGGCCAAGAGGCGACAAGAGTAAAAGACAGCAAAGTGGCAGAATGATGGGAGACCATGGGGGAGCTGGGCCTTAGAGCAACGTGTTGGGGACAGAGCTTGGGAGCCAGCCTCTGAAGGTTTGGAGTAACAAGAGGGCTGAACGAGTACTCTGAAAAACCACAGGCTGAGGTGGATCCCCAGAAACAGCACCTCAGCTCCCAGGGCCCTTGTGACCGACAACACAAGCATGCATGGCTCCTACACAGGGCCGTGGTTCCTGTTCCCGGCCCACTGCAGAGGCAATCTGGCTGCCTTCATACTGCCTAGAGTCAGGCTCACAGCTTTGGACTTGTGGTGTGTGTACCTGCATATGGGTCCTTGGGGCCCAAAGCAGTGTGAGCCTGCAGACACCGCCCCAACAGCTGGTTGCTGAAGCAGGCCTGGGAAGAAAGGCAGATTTGATAGCATTCACCCCAACCAGCAAGAACAGCCTCGGCCCGCATCACCCAGCTTCCCTAGCATAGGGCAGGATGTGGAGCTACCCCAGCTTGCTTTTTGTTGGCCTCTCCACTCTCCTATAGCCTCCTCAGCCAACTAACTAACTGCAGGAAGCAGAGGGACCCTAGATAGATGCACACCACCTTTAAACATGGCAGGAGACCAGAAATAAGAAATAAACAAGCCCCCTCGCTCCCAAAAGTTGGCCCCCAGTGCCACTTAGTGGCCTCCCTACAGCAAGACACCACAAAAATACTAATCAGGACTCCTGAGCTCTGCTAAACATAACACCCTCATGTCAAAGAGGAAGAACCCAGCAGACAGGATGAATTCCTTAAAAACTAAAACTTCTCAGAAACAACATTAAATTTATCCAGAAGACAGCCTCTTAGACCTAGAAGTTTCTGAACTAAGTAACAGAAAATTTAAAGTAGCCATTCTAAAAACACTGAGAGAAATGAAAACATACTGGCAGAACTCCATAGCTGAGGTGAACAACATGAAATCAAATCTATGAACAAAAGGAACAATTTAAAAAACAAATTCAAAACGTAACGAAGATCAAGATGGAAATTCGAGAGATAAATAATACAATAAAAGAAGTGAGAAATGAAATAACTGCCATAGGAAACAGAGCCAACCACATGGAGGAAATAATTAGTGATATTGAAGATCAGAACATGGAAACAGCTCAGAAAGAGAAAGAGAGGCAATATAGAATAAAAAAACATTGAAAGAACTCTGCAAGAACTATCAGACTCCATGAGAAAAAACAACATCAGGGTAATAGGATTAGGAGAAGGAATAGAGCACTCTACAGAGAGCATACTAAAACAAATAGTAGAAGAGAATTTTCCAAACCTATGGAAAGATCTGGAACCCCAAGTTTAAGAAGAAAACTGGTCCCCTAGGTACCTGGACCCTAGCAGATCTTCTCCAAGACGCATGGTACTAAAGATATCAAAAACTAATAACAAAGAGACAATTCTCAAGGCAGCCAGGGAAAAAAGAATTGTAACCTTTAAAGGAAAACTCATCAGGCTGGCATCAGATTTCTCAGCAGAAATCTACAAGCCAGGAGAGAGTAGAATCAAATATTCAAAACTTCAAAAGATAGAAACTTCCAGCCAAGAATAAATTATCCAGCAAAATTATCTTTCCAATATGAAGGAGGAATAAAGACCTTCTCAGAAACACAGAAGCTGAGGGAATTTGCCAGCACAAGACTGGCACTTCAAGAAATACTGAAGAAGGCTGTTCAACCTGAAACAAAACATCAGGAAAAATGGAATAAAGTTGTGGCAACAAGAAAGAAACAAAAATAAAACAAAAACAAACAAACAAATAATGGCCACAGGAAATCCTCACATATCGATCATCACTCTAAATGTTAATGGACTGAACTCATCAATAAAAAGACACAGAGTAGCAGACTGGATTAACAAACAAAACCCATCTATATGCTGTCTTCAAGAGACACGCCTCAGCCATAAGGACAAACACAGACTCAGAGAGAAAGGATGGGAAACAATACTCCAAGAAAATGGTACCCAGAGAAAATCAGAAGTTGCCATATTGATATCTGATGAAATAAACTTCAGGTTAAAAAAGATAGTAAAAGACAAAGATGGACAATACATAATGATAAAAGGCACAATACAACATCAAGAAAATTTGACATTAATTAATATACATGCTCCCAACCGGGAAGCACCAAAATATACACAGCAATTACTAACAGATCTGAAAGGAGAAATTGACAAAAGCACAATCATTGTGGGAGACTTAAATGCCCCACTAACAGGTATGGACAGATCAGCCAAACAGAAAATAAATAAGTAAACATCAGTACTAACTGACACATTACAGCAATTGGATATAACTGATATTTACAGGACACTTCTTCCAGCAAAAAGAGACTATACCTTCTTTTCTAGTGCACATGGAATAGGATTGAGCACATGCTAGGACAGAAAATTAGCATCAGTAAATTCAAGATCAAAATCAAACTAAGTGTATTCTCAGACCACAAAGCTTTGTAACTGGAGATCAACTGTAAAGGGAAAGCAGAAAAAACCACATATACATGGAGATTAAACAACATCTTATTAAAAAATGACTGGATAAAAGAACAAATAAAAGAGGAGATTTAAAAATATATAGAAACTAATGACAATGAAAATACCACTTTTCAGAATTCTTGGGACACAGTGAACCTGGTAATAAGAGGGAAATGCATGTCATTACAGGCCTATCTCAAGAAACAAGAAAAATCACAAGTAAACATTCAATCTTAAAAAACTAAAAAAAGAAGAGTAGACAAAACCCAAAGTCAGCAGAAGGAAAGAAATAATAAAAAATAAAGCAGAGCTAAACCAACTAGATAACAGAAGGACAATAGAAAAAATTAATGTTACAAAGAGCTGGTTCTTCAAGAAAGTCAACAAAATTGACAAACCCCTGGCTAGACTAATCAAAGGATGAAAAGAAAGGACACGAATATCCAAAATTAGAAATGAAAAGGGAGAAATTACCACTGATACCACAAAAATACAAAGAATCATAAGAAAATATTATGAAGGACCTTATGCCACTAAATTTAACAACCTAGAAGAAATCGACACGTTTCTAGAAACTTATGGCCTACCTAGACAGAACCAAGAAGAACTGGATAAACTAAATAGACCAATCAATAGCAAAGAGATTGAAATGCCTACCCATAATATCCCTAAAGGCAAAAGCTCTAGACCAGATGGTCTCACCAATAGTTCAAGGAAGAATTAATGCCTATCCTCCCCAGACTCTCCAAAAAAATTGAAGAGGAAGCAAGACTTCCTAACTCATTCTATGAGGTGAACATTACCCTAATAACAAAGGCTAGTAAAGACAACACAAAAAAAGAAAACTATAGACCAATATTTCTGAAGAACACATATGCAAAAATCTTAAACAAAATATTAGCAAATAGAATACAACAATACATCAAAAAGATCATACATTCTGATCAAGTGGTATTCATCCCAGGATTAAAAGTATGGTTCAACATACAAAAATCAATCAAGGAGAAAAGACAAGATGGCGACTGGAGAGGAGGTTCCTAAAGCCTCTCCCAGAAAACACAATTGAACGGCCATCCAGGAGCCAAGAAAGCGGACCCTGAGTGACAAACCGGCTGCTGAGAAATCCACAAATCGCAAGTAAACACCTGAAGGCTGGCGAGAAAGGGGCGAGTTGGGGAGAGGGAAGGGAGCAGAGACAGACCACGCAGGACACGATCCCTGCTGACTATTCGGAGCTGCGCAGTTTGGGGGAGGGGAGAGAGACTGGGGAGCTGGGGACGGAAGGAGTTTGGGAGCCAGCCTCTGGAACTTTTGAGTGGTAGAAGGGCTGAGCGAGGACTCTGAACTGCAAAGATAACACCCCAGCTCTAAGCCCCCTGGAGACCTACATAGGGCTGCAGTTCCTGTTCCCAGCCTGCTGCAAAGGCCACCCTGCTGTCTCAGGCCAGGCGACAGCTTTGGACTTATGGAGCAGGCACTTCCTCGTGCACCCCAGAGTTCCGAAAGCAGTGTGAGCCTTTAGACAGCCAGGTACTGAATCAGGGCTGGGAAGACTGATTTTCCCCAGCAAAGGGCGGAAAGCCTTTTGTTGGCCTCTCCCCAGGATATATGCGCATAGCCTCCAAACGCAGTAGGAGATCAGAAACAAGAAACAAACAGCCCCCTCTCCCCC
>PVJL010009874.1:23817-53825 GCA_004026885.1 Lyroderma lyra | reverse complement strand
TTGTATTTCCTCATGGGAGAAGTGTCTGTTTAGTTCTTCTGCCCACTTTTTAATTGGGTTGTTTGTTTTTTTGTTGTTAAGTCTTATTAGTTCTTTATATATTTTAGATATTAGACCCTTATCTGATGCGTTATTGGCAAATATTTTCTCCCACTCAGTTGGCTGTCTCTTTGCCTTGTTGATGGTTTCTTTTGCTGTGAAGAAGCTTTTTAGTTTGATATAGTCCCATTCATTTATTTTTGCTTTTACTTCCCTTGCCTTTGAGGACAGGTTCGTGAAGTCTTCCTTGAGTCCTAGGTCCATAAGTTTAGTACCAATGTCTTCTTCTATACAGTTTATTGTTGCAGGTCTTATATGAAGGTCTTTAATCCATTTTGAGTTAATTTTTGTATATGGAGAGAGTTCACAGCTCAGGTTCATTCTTTTGCATATGTTTTTCCAGTTTTGCCAGCACCACCTACTAAAGAGGTTGTCTTTTCCCCATTGTACGTTTTTTACTCCTTTATCGAAAATTATTTGTCCATATATTTGTGGGTTTATTTCTGGGTTTTCAGTTCTATTCCATTGGTCTCTATTTCTGTTCTTGTGCCAGTACCAAGCTGTTTTGACTATTGATGCTTTGTAATATAAATAGAAGTCAGGAAGTGGAATGCCACCAGCCTTGTTCTTTTTATGTAGTATTGCTTTGGCAATTCGAGGTCTTTTATGGTTCCATATAAATCTAATAATTCTTTTATCTATTTCACGAATGTATGATTGTGGGATTTTGATGGGTATTACATTAAATCTGTAGATTGCTTTGGGCAGAATGGCCATTTTAACAATGTTAAGTCTTCCTATCCATGAATAGGGGATATTTTTCCACCTCTTAAAGTCTGTTTCAATTTCTTTCAAAAGTGTCTTATAGTTCTCTGTGTATAAGTCTGTCACGTTCTTTGTTAAGTTAATTCCCAGGTATTTCATTCTTTTTGTTGTGATAGCAAAAGGAATTGACTCCCTTATTTCGTTTGCTGTGGATTCGTTGTTTGTATAAAGGAATGCTGTTGATTTTTGTACATTGATTTTGTATCCTACAACTTTACTATATTCATTAATTGTTTCTAATAGTTTCCTGGTGGAATCTTTGGAATTTTTTATATAAACTATCATGTCATCCGCAAATAGTGACAATTTGACCTCTTCTTTCCCAATTTGGATACCTTTGATTCATTTCTCTTGCCTGATTGCAGTGGCTAGAACTTCCAGTACTATATTAAATAACAGTGGTGACAGGGTCATCCCTGTCTTGTTCCTGATTTTAGGGGAATAGGTTTCAGCTTTTCCCCATTCAGTATGATGTTAGCCAAGGGTCTCTCATATATGGCCTTTATTAGGTTGAGATACTTTCCTTCTATACCTATTTTATTTAGTGTTTTGATCATAAATGGATGTTGTACCTTGTCAAAAGCTTTTTCTGCATCAATTGAAATGACCATATGGTCTTTATCTTTGATTTTGTTTATGTGGTGTATCACTTTGATTGATTTTCGTATGTTGAACCATCCTTGTGCTCCCGGGATGAATCCCACTTCATCATGATGTATGATCTTTTTGATGCATTGTTGTATTCTATTTGCTAATATTTTGTTCAAGATTTTTGCATCTGTGTTCATCAGAGATATTGGTCTATAGTTTTCTTTTTTTGCATTGTCTTTGCCAGGCTTTGGCATTAGAGTAATGTTGGCCTCATAGAATGAGTTAGGAAGTATTGCTTCCTCTTCAATTTTTTGGAAGAGTCTGAGGAGGATAGGCATTAATTCTTCTTTGAATGCTTGGTAGAACTCATTGGTGAAACCATGTGGTCCAGGGCTTTTGCCTTTAGGGAGATTATGGATAGTCATTTCAATATCATTGCTATTGATTGGTCTATTTAGATTATCCAGTTCTTCTTGGTTTAGTCTTGGTAGGCTACAAGTTTCTAGAAACTTGTCCATTTCTTCTAGATTGTTAAATTTTGTCGCATAAAGTACTTCATAATATTTTCTCATAATCCTTTGTATTTCTGTGGTATCAGTGGTAATTTCTCCCCTTTCATTTCTAATTTTGGATATTTGTGTCCTTTCCTTTCTTCCTTTGATTAGTCTCACCAGGGGTTTGTCAATTTTGTTGATTTTCTCAAAGAACCAGCTCTTCATAATATTAATTTTTTCTATTGTCTTTCTGTTCTGTAATAGGTTTAGCTCTGCTTTAATTTTTATTATTTCTTTCCTTCTGCTGACTTTGGGTTTTGTCTGCTCTTCTTTTTCGAGTTCTTTAAGATGGGATGCTAAGATGTTTGCTTGTGATTTTTCTTGTTTCTTAAGATAGGCCTGTAATGATATAAATTTCCCTCTTATTACCGCTTTTGCTGTGTCCCAATAATTCTGATACGTTATATTTTCATTGTCATTAGTTTCTATGTATTTTTTAATCTCATCTTTTATTTGTTCTTTTATCCAGTCCTTTTTTAATAAGTTGTTGTTTAATCTCCATGTATATGTGTTTTTTTCTGCTTTCCTTTTACAGTTGATCTCCAATTTCAAAGCTTTGTGGTCTGAGAATACACTTGGTATGATTTCGATGTTCTTGATTTTGCTGAGACTACTTTTGTTTCCAAGCATATGGTCTATTCTTGAAAATGTTCCATGCACTCTAGAAAAGAAGGTGTAGTCTCTTTTTGCTGGATGAAGTGTCCTGTAAATGTCAATGATGTCCAATTGCTGTAATGTGTCGTTTAGAGCTGTTATTTCCTTATTTATTTTCTGTTTGGATGATCTGTCCATGGCTGTTAGCGGGGTGTTTAAGTCCCCCATTATGATTGTGTATTCATCATTTTCTCCGTTCAAGTCTGTTAGTAGATTCTTTGTATATTTTGGTTCATCCTAGTTGGGAGCATATATATTGATTAGTGTCAAGTCTTCTTGTTGTTGCATTGTGCCTTTTATCATTATGTAATGACCATCTTTGTCTTTTACTATCTTCTTTAACTTGAAGTTTATTTCATCAGATATCAGTATGTCCACTCCTGCTTTTCTCTGGTTACCATTTGCTTGGAGTATTGTATCCCATCCTTTCACTCTGAGTCTGTGTTTGTCCTTACGGCTGAGGTGTGTTTCTTGGAGACAGCATATGGATGCATTCTGTTTTTTTAATCCAGTCTGCTACTCTGTGTCTTTTTATAGGTGAGTTCAGTCCATTGACATTTAGAGTGATGATCGATATGTGAGGATTTCCTGTGGCCATTACTTATTTCTTTCTTTTATTTTCTTTCTTTGTTTCTTTGTTTATTTTTGTTTCTTTCTTGTTGTCCCAACTTTGTTCCATTTTTCCTGATATTTTGTTTCAGGTTGAAGAGCCTCCTTCAGTATTTCTTGGAGTGCTGGCCTCGTGCTGGCAAATTCCCTCAGCTTCTGTTTGCCTGAGAAGGTCTTTATTCCACCTTCATATCTGAAATATAATTTTGCTGGATAATTTATTCTTGGCTGGAAGTTTTTCTCTTTTAAATTTTTGAATATTGGGTTCCACTCTCTCCTGGCTTGTAGAGTTTATGCTGAGAAATCTGATGCCAGCCTGATGGGTTTTCCTCTAAAGGTTATAATTCTTTTTTCCCTGGGAGCCTTGAGAATTGTCTCTTTGTCTTTAGTTTTGAACATCTTTAGTACCATGTGTCTTGGAGAAGATCTGTTGGTGTCCAGGTATCTGGGGAACCTGTTTTCTTCTTGAACTTGGGGTTCCAGATCTTTCCATAGGTTTGGAAAGTTCTCATCTATGATTTGTTTCAGTATGTTCTCTGTAGATTGCTCTGCCCCCCCTTCTATTCCTATTATCCTGATGTTGTTTTTTCTCATGGAGTCGGATATTTCTTGCAGAGTTCTTTCAATCCTTTTGGTTCTATATTCCCTCTCGTCCTCTTTCTGAGCTGTTTCCATGTTCTGGTCTTCAATATCAGTAATTCTTTCCTCCATCTGGTTGGTCCTGTTTTCTATGGCAGTTATTTCATTTCTCACTTCTTTTATGGTATTATTTGTTTCTCGTATTTCCGTCTCAATCTTTCTTATGTTTTGAATTTCTTTGTTAAATTGTTCTTTTTGTTCACAGAGTTCCTTTTTTATGTCGTTTATATCTTTTTTTTATATTATTTATCTCAGCTATGGGGTTCTGCCAATAGGTTTTCATTTCTCTCACAGCCTTTAGAATGGCTGCTTTAAATTCTCCGTCACTTAAGTGAGTCCCTTCCAGTTGTAACAGGCTATCTTCTAGGGGAATATCCTGTTCTTTCTGAGGAGTTTTAGTTTTTAAGGAATTCATCTCTTGTCCGCTGGGTTCTTCCTCTTTGACATGAGGGCTTTATGTTCAGTGCCCAGATTATTGCTTTTGTGGTGTCTTGCTGTAGGTCAGACACTAGGTGGCGCTGGGGGGCAAGGTTTGGGGAGAGGGTGCTGTTTGTTTCTTGTTTCTGATCTCCTACTGTGTTTGGAGGCTATGTGCATATATCCTGGGGAGAGGCCAACAAAAGGCTTTTGCTGGGGAAGCTGTTTTTGCTAGCTGGGGTGAATGCTAGCAAATCAAATCAGTCTTTCTTCCCAGCCCTGATTCAGTACCTGGCTGTCTAAAGGCTCACACTTCTTTCAGAACTCTGGGTGCATGAGAAAGTGCCCGCTCTATACGTCCAAAGCTGTGGGCCTGGCCTGAGACAGCAGGGTCGCCTTTGCAGCAGGCTGGGAACAGGAACCGCATCCCTGTGTAGGTCTCCAGGGGGCTTAGAGCTAGGGTGTTATTTTTGCAGTTCAGAGTCCTCGCTCAGCCCTTCTACCACTCAAAAGTTCAGAGGCTGGCTCCCAACCTCCTTCTGTCCCCAGCTCCCCAGTCTCTCTCCCCTCCCCCAAACTGCGCAGCTCTGAATAGTCAGCCGGGATCGCATCAGAGTGGTCTGTCTCTGCTCCCTTCCCTCTCTCCGACTCGCCCCATTCTCGCCAGCCTTCAGGTGTTTACTTGCGATTTGTGGATTTCTCAACAGCTGGTTTGTCACTCAGGGTCCTCTTTCTTGGCTCCTGGACGGCTGTTCAATTGTGTTTTCTGGGAGAGGCTTTAGGAACCTCCTCTCCAGTCGCCATCTTGTCTCCATGTTATTGTTGTAAATGGAACTTTGCTCTAATTTTGTGGGTATTGGTGTTCAATGTCAATGCATACTAGTTATTTCTGGTATCAATGGTCATCATTTTAGTGACAAAATAATTTAATTTTGAAAATGATATTATATGCATTAGGTTACATAACATAAATTTTACCTTTTTAAAAAGATGTGAAATGATTCTTCTCAAAAATTCCGTACTCAATGTGTTATGTTAATTTAGATAGAAACACCAATATCTTCTTAGTTTGTAAAGATGGTCATATTTGTCCCTCTTGGAGATTGTTAGGGATGCTGAGAGCAAGGTGCTTGAGGCCAAGTCAATGTTTAACAAAATTTTATTAAGAGCATCTAAGTAAAGAGAGGCTGAGGCTAAAAATACCATCAGAACCAACATTTATTGTAGCAAGGGTTTTATAGAAAGAAAAGGAAGGCATTTCTGAAGAAGAGATAGTGCTGTTCTGGCCAAATCATCACCTTAGCAGAACAGCATATATGTTATTTTCTCAGTGGCTCTCATCCTGCCTAGAAACGTGTTACTTTTCATGAGAGGAGGTTACTTTTCTCCAGAGCCCAGGAAGCAGTGAGGGTTTCAGGGGTGAGGGTGCCTAGCAAGCTTTCAGACTTTACATTTTCAGACGCTTGGTTATATAAAATAAAGGGAAAAGTCAGCAAGAGAAGGGGAAGGGAATAGGACATCAATTCTTTCTGGCTGCTTCTTGCTGAGAGCAGATATAGAGTTAGAATTTGTGTAGGGGACTAAGAAAGGGGTAGATAATGGAGTCTGGTTTCTTGTAGTAGGAAAATTAGTCTATTCTGATGATGTTTCAGCACCTGGATCTGAATATGCAAGAAAGACTTGAATATTAGAAATAGACAATATCTAAATAATAATAAACAAAAATTGTAAGGGCCGGGACAGAAGGAGAATGAATTGATGAACAAAACCATGAATTAGTAGTCCATGAAAATGACTGGGATGTTTTTAGTTTGAGGTTCATTCTAATATTCCTCAGATATTTTCTTGGATTTGTCCTAACTTATTAACATAAAGACAACAATTCTCATTTAAGTGGAGACTAATTCCCCCTTCAGCAGTCATGAGGACATCTAAACTGCAGAAACTTGGGAGGATTGGTGCAGATTTGAGGTCTGCTCAGCTTCTTCCTGCAGCATAGTAACCTTGCCCTGCCTCCTGAACCAGCTGAGAGGAGTGCCAGTTTTAGGAACTTTTCTTTCTATTGCTGCATCTGGCATCCACACAGACCTCAATTCTATGGTAAGTCAAGATATCTCTTGTCCTTCCTAGGTTCCTCTGACTCACCTCTCATGATTCTCAGCTATCAGACCTCCAAAGTCCTAGAGTTAGGCCAGAGAATCCCTGGGCCTTTGGCCTTCATCTCTGACTGGGGTGAGGATAGCCAACTGATTTGAGAGTCCTTTCTCTTGGCATTTCTCTTTTGAGGTGGGAATGCCCCTTCAACTGCGTTTGACCTCTCAGGACTTAGGGACTCTTTCATTAACCACTCTTTGGAGACATGGAAATCTCTCAATCTGCTCCTAAAAATCCCCATTTAAGGTGTCTTCTGCAAAATCTTAGCCACTGAGCTCAATCTGAAGACCATCAAACCAGGTGCCTTGTCTTTCATTGTAACATACCATGACCACAATATAAACTGCACAATGGCTCACATTGGCCAGGGAAAGGCACTTTTGATTATGCCATGCTTATGGATCTCAAAAATTTCTGTCCATGCAATGAAAAGTGGTCTGAAGTTCCCCATATCCAGGCCTGCTTTGCATTTTACACAGGACCCTCCCTCTGTTAGTCTTGCTCCACTTATCAGATTCTCTTGATGTACTCTAAAACTCCAGGTGACTTCTAAATCTCTTTCAATGGACTCATTGCCAGAAATCCCCATGCCTCCGCCCACCTCTTTCAATTTTCATCCTGTGGACCATTGTCCTTCCTTACCATATGATTCTCAGAAGCTTCCTGAACCCTCAGCTTCCAAGGCCTTTACTTCCCCTGATTTTACTCCTTTCAATTCTCATCTCAATTTACCCATGTTCTGCCACCTGTCCCTGTTCTCTTCTTTAAATTGGTGACTGGTGCTCAGGGCATAGTTTTAGTTCATGTTTTCTTCTCTTTTTATGATGTCTCTCTGATGTCTCTCTGGGTCCTACTCTACTTACCCCTATACTTATACTAAGAAATGTAAATATCTCACTCAATCCTATGATCTTTACATTATTCTGTCTTCTACTCTTAACCATGAGGTAAGAGAGAGAGACTGGCTCAGTACTCAAACTCATGCTGATAAGCTACATGGACAAGATCAGGCCCACCCCATGAAAGCAACAGCCATTTTCTGGGACAACCCAGAATGGAAGTACCAGGATGGGTCCCTTTGTCCTAGATGCACAACCATGTGGCTACTTGCTTTATAGCAAGACTTCATATGGTAACCCTTTAAGCTGTCAATTTTGAAAAGCTAAATGATACCACCCAAAGCACTGATGAGAACATGGCTCTATTGCTTTCTGAGGTAACCAAACTCCTCCAAGAATATACTAATGGACATCCCAACCCTCAGGTGTGACTTAAACTTTTCCACATATATTTTATTTCTCAATTGGTACCTGTGTTCTACATAAGCTTCAAAAGCTGGAGGAGAACCCTCAAGCCCCACAGAGAGACTTTTTAAACTTTGCTTTCCAGGTTTTCAACAATCAAAATGAGAACAGAAATGACAGAAACAAAGACACAATTAAGCTGAATATCAGATGCTCTTTGCTGCCATTAATGAGCCCTTTTGGGTATAGGATCATATAACTACAAATGGACCTAGAGTTTCTCCAGGTCCTTGTATTAAATGTGGCAGTACTGGCCCTTGGGCAAAGCAATGCCAACATCCACAGCCTCCTCTGGGATCATTCCTGATCTGTCAGTACTATGGACATTTTATTTTTATTTATTTACTTATTTATTTATTTGTTTGTTTATTTATTTATTTTTATTACGTTTCATTTTTTTATTATATTTTAATTAATTTTTATTGTTAGACTTATTGGGGTGACATCTGTTATCAAGGATTATATAGGTTTCAGGCATACAATTCTACAGTGCATTGTCAACTTGATGTATAATAAGTTCACCACCTAATGTGACTTCTCTTTCCATTACCTTATATTTAGCTTCCCCTCCTCCTCTCCCGCCCCCTCCCCTTTCTCCCCTCCCTGACTCACTCATTCCCAAATAAACATTAAACTATTGATTGTGTCCATGGGTTATTTGTTCATTTCTTTTTTTCTTTGCTTTCAGCATTATATTCCGCATACGAGTGAAGTCATACAGTTCTTTGTTTTTTCTGTCTGGCTAATTTCACAAGCATGATGATCTCCAGGTCCATCCATTTTGTTGCAAATAGCAATATTTCATCTTTCCTTATAGCTGAGTAATATTCCATTGTGTATATGTACCACAGTTTCTGTATCCAGTCATCTATCAAAGGGCACTTTGGCTGTTTCCATGAATTGGCCACAGTGAACAGTGTGGAACAGCTTTCTTTCCTTAGTCCTTTTATTTAAATTTTGGTGAATTTATTTGAAAATATTTAACCAGTTGTTCAATAAATTTTCTGCCACTTTTAAATATTTGACTTTATCCTGAAAAACACTTATTAATATTGGACTCTTTTCTGTCATTTAATACATCTATCTGCTATTATGTAAAGGACCCTGAAATACTTGATATATTTTCAGGCAGTTCATCTCCAGGAAGAAAAAAATCTGATTAAACATAATTAAACATTAAACAGTTTCCATTTTCTTGTAGTCTGAAACAAGCATATTTTCTACACATGCTTCAAGAAAGCAAATATAATTGAATAAGTAACTAAAACATATGCCAGGCATAATGAGAAAGCAGTGGTTTTGCCAGGTCACGAATGATGTCTTTAGGCCTGGAGACTACACACATTCCTGAAATAAGAAAACAGAACATTCGTGATCATTTGAACATAACCCACAGACATTTTCTAGGGGTCAGTAAGCACATATCAGTACCTTCCCTTCAAAAATTTATCCTCTGACTTTTCTCAAAATCTCATTTTTCATGTCAGAAAGCCTGGATAAAAATAATTCACTAATAGAGGTCCTGGTATATTTTCATTCATACTTGTAACTGGAATTAAGCTACATATAGTTCTATTTTTAAAAATAAAAATTTCTGCAGAAGTTCTTGTAGATACAGTAAGAATGAGTATGCATTTGTTTAATGGATTCGTTAGAAGTCTTTGTGAATTTCTAAATGTTCCATCATGTATTTATTCACCAGTTATCAAGCAACGTATGAATTATTTAACATTTTCCCATATTCCACATACTATAACATTGTTCTATAATGTCTCTTAGTTTCTTTCTCTTTTGGCTATAATTTTTCTATTTAAGACATTTATTAAGTTTACATTTTTCAAAATAAGTATTAACTTGGCTATTAAATGAATCATCTTTCACATGAAAAGGACAAAGTAAGAAAAGTCGTTGTTAAACATGGGGAATACGCTTGAGCCAAAATATATGACACAGTGCCATTTGTTTGATCAGAAGGAGTCATGTTGCATCTGGCATGGTGCAATGTGCCTGGTCTCAGTCTTATAAAGAAATATATTCCCTGTCCTCTAGGAGTTGACATTGACTATAGAGGTGACACTGAACACACAAGAAAGCAAAAACTTTGAAAGCACAGGAATGGAACAAAAATAATACACATCTTTCATCCACAACATTCATCTTTTTCTTACTGAATCAATTCCGCAGATACACAGGGTGCATGCTGGCCATGACAAAAAAGTAAGAAGGAAGACAGCTCCTGCCCATAAGTAGCTTGTAACTATTGATTAAGCAACAGCTGGGTGCGACTGCAGGGAGTAGAAAATATCTCTTCAGCTGGCTTCAAGAATCATGCTGTGATATGGTCCTCTGAGAGTTTCCATAATTGCTTTATCAATCTGATAGTCTAGAATTTAGTGGAGAATGCTAAAGTTCTGCAATCTGAGCAACTGACAATCTGTAAGTCAGTATTAATGTCAAAACAAAAGAGAGGTAGCTAGGTTTTTTGGTGGCTATAGCAGAGCCTCTGCTTACTACAAGGAACACATTTAATAATGTTGAAGACAAGAATTCCCCCAGCTAGCGGTTCTATAAGAATAAAGGTATTTCTGCTGGGTACAGATACCTGAAGTCATGCATATTTCCAACTTACTTATGAAATACAGTTGTTTCAGTAAACTTTTCAGTAAAATTCAACCTTATAATTAACTTTAGAAATGCTATGAGTTTCTTGAAGGATGAATTATTTGATTTCCATAAGGCCAGTCAAAAAATTACTCAGCACTGACTGAACTTTTCCCTAGAAGAAAAATCAACTAGTCAGGAAATGGAAAACACAGCTCTCATTTTTCATGAATTAACCATGAGAGGAAAAGTAAAGGAGAAGGGAATAAACTAGTACAGTTGAATAATCACTAAGTGGAAAAAATTAAAAATCAGAGAATCTTATTAATAACTACACCTGTGAAATGCCTTCTTGACATGGGCTAAGATTTCAGCATTTTTAAATGGTGTGAAAGAAGTTGGTTAACTAGACTAAACAGTGCTAATTTGGTCATCTCTTAGAAGCAAAGTCTTCAAAGAATAGTACATTTTTAAGGAGTTGCAACGGTGGTCATCTGTGTAATTTCCAACAAAGAAGCTGGTCCTGTTGCTTGTTAGGCTCAAGACCTTCTAATATCGAAAGCAGCACAGCATCACAGAAAGCAAAGTGATCAGCAACAATGGAACCTGGTCCTGTCATTCCAGGTAAGACAAATCCTCTGCATGCTTTCTCACAATTTGAAATAGAAATTACAATTCTATCCAGCTATATCATGAGGCATCAAATGAAATATGTGAGTGAGAACTTTGAAACCTAAGGAAGGTAATCCCTATGAGATTTCAAATTAAAGCCAACAAAAATAAATAAACATGGCAAACACAGGCCTGAAGCTTTGCCAGAGAAACATTCAGGGAAAGAAATGAGTGCATTTAAGTAAATAGTGCCTCACAAGAGGGATGTGATGGGGCATATGGAGGAGAAGTTGACGTTGGTCCTGGAGAATTACTGGGTTGAACAATAACAATCTGATGCAACCCAGGTGAAGCAGAGTTCTGTAGATTTGAAGTAAATGTTGAGTTCTAAAACCAACACAGTGGGCACTGTGGAAAATGCCCTATCAGTGCTTCTGTGAGTGCACCATAGATCTTCTGGGCCAGAGCCCTTTGCAGGAGTTAAAGGCCTCTGTCTGTGACTACTGTGAGACTCTGAATAACATCCTGAGCAAGATTCCTAATTTCAATAAACACACTTCAAAACTACTTAAGTATAAATTGTACTGGGAAGAGAGTAATGTTTAGAAAGGATCTCAACAGCTGTTTATGAATCAGAAAATTAATGTCATCAGTAATTAACTCACAGGAGAGTTTTGCTTTGAACATGAGTCATTACTTTGTTTTTAGAGTGAGGAAGTCAGAGTAAGCTTGAGAAAATATGTTTAACTGGTATTTTTTTATTTTCTAAATATGCCTCATGGCACCTTGTTTAAAATATTTTCACTTGGATTCTCTTCAAATTATTTCAGTATTTTCTAAAGAAGTTATGAGACCAAATGGACCCCATTCAATTTTATCAAGTGATCATTCTGCTCAAGTTATTTACTTATTCAAATTCTTGTTCCTTTAAAGAACACTTTTAAAAAATTCACTACAATAATTTAAAATTGAATAATATGAGAAAATTTCAATAAATAGACTTAAAATGTGTTTGTGTGTGTGTGTGTGTGTGTGTTTACATATTTTTTTATTGGGGTGACATCTGTTAGCAAGGATTACATAGGTTTCAGGCATACAATTCTACAGTGCATTGTCAACTTGATGTATAATCAGTTCACTACCTAATGTGACTTCTCTTTCCATCACCTTATATTTAGCTTCCCCTACTCCTCACCCACCCCCTCCCCTTTCTCCCTTCCCTAACCCACTCATCCCCATTAAAAATGTGTTTTTATGAAGTTTAATACACATAATTCATAGAGACTCTAATGCAACACAGGTCTATTAAGTTGTTTTGTTTGTTTAATAATTTGACCATAAACATATTAGAATTATTTCTATACTTCCAAGTGTAGTTGTGAACTTCCAATACCTTTACCCTCGAGTTATGATTAAAATGATAAAGAGTCATGTGTTATTTCACCTGGATAAAAAGCCACTCTCAGAACAAAAGCATTTTTTTATACTTTATATTCTGTCTTACTAAGAGGAAAGGTATTAGTATTTTCTTCTTACAGATTGTCATTGATCTTCCCTAATGTTTTTCATAGTAGAAACTTTATTCTTCACTTTAAAAATTGAGTATGGGTTAAGTCTGGAGTAGGAGTTAAAGTAGTCGGTAAACTTATTATACAACAAGTTGACAATGCACTGTAGAATTGTACGCCTGAAACCTATGTAATCCTTGCTAACAGATGTCACACCAATAAGTCTAACAATAAAAATGAATTAAAAAAAATAAAGTAGTCCAGCTTTAGCAGTATTCAGTCAGATGTTTCCTCTGAAATATCAAAAATTATTGTGACAGGAGTTACAAATTGTAGAGCAAAGGTCTCCTCTTAAAGAATGAGATGCTCTGCTGCTGCATCATCCAATCTGGTATGCACCTTAGGGGAGCTCCCCTTCCACTCTGGTAATCTCTGTGGGGATATGCAGAATCCTTGACAATCTTCTTTCTACACACTTGCAATACTTTCTAGGAGTCAGAGCATACAGTTGGTTCTTCTTCAGAGTAATCAATAAGCAAGAAGTTTTGGCTTGGGCCTTGATGAGTCCACATGAGGTAAAAACAAAATGAGGCTACCACAGATGAACTGAGGTGCAGCTTTTATTTTAAATAAGCTTTTGGCTCTTCATTCAGTCTCTGAAATCTGGTCTGCCCAACTGAGATTTGGGAGCTGGCTGATATAAGATGGTGCAGGGTTCCCACACTCCACTGTACACAAAGGGTCTCTGGGCACACCACACACACACACACACACACACACACACACACGCACACACACACACACGCAAACGCGCGCACACACACACACACACACACACACACACACACACACATATTTTACTTTAATGTTCTCTTTCTAAATCCCAGGAGGAGAAACTCCAATGAAGCTGGCCTGACTAGAGCAGCAGTGGTGGAATTTATGGTTATACCAGTGCGTTGAGCCTCAGCTCCTGAGTTTCTCTTTCAGCCCATGTTTCATGTTTGCCCCTGTGAGGTTGTGGCACCATTTCTGGGCTCATGGGGCAGCAGAGCCTCTGGCAGGGTCTGAGGAGATCAGAATGTAAAGTACAATGGGACCTTCTGGTATGAAGACTGCTTCACCTGCAGCAACTTCCAGCAAGTAATTGAAACTGGAAGCTCCATTTATAAAGAGGAGGAGTTCTACAGCATGACTTGCCACAAGGCCGTGTTTGCAAAGCCTTTCATGAAACGCAACAAGGTCATCACATCTGGTGGAATCACTTACCAGGATCAGCCCTGGCATGCTGAGTGCTTTGTGTGTGTTACCTGCTGTAAGAAGCTGGCTGGACAGCCTTTCACAGCTGTGGAAGACCAGTATTACTGTGTGGATTACTACAAGAATTTGGTGGTCAAGAAGTGTGCTGGATGCAAGAACTCCATCACTAGATTTTGTAAGTGTACCAGTGTGTTGACTTTTGAAGAACAATCCTGGCACAACTACTATTTCCATTGGAAAAAAAAAATCCTCCCTGAACCTGGACAGAAAGCCCTTTATTTTCCATCAGGAGCAAGAATTTTGCCCTGACTACAGCAAGAGACTGTAAGGTGACAAGGGCTCCTGTACTTTATAATGGAATTGGATCTTATTCTTTGTTTCCCTGCCTTCTGCCCTGCACCATCTATGGAGAAAGAACTGCTTTTCACTTCTTCAAAGTTGTCCCTTCTGTCTTTCATTCCATTTCATAGTATTAATTAAATAATAGTGCACAATGATCATATTGGAACTTAGCAAAAAGCAACTTTGCAGTAAAGTTAATTTTGTGATGGCTACAGTTAAAAACAACAGACTATTAGGTTGACTCCTCTGTATGTTCATCCCAGAGCAGAGAAATCCTCACCATTTAGCTGCTTAGTAATGTAAGCAAAAATCCTAAGATTACAGCCTTTATTAATGTGCCCTTCAATACTCAACTTGCAATCACCATGCTGTCACATGATATACAAAGTTTGTAGGGGCTGCTCCAACATGCTGCTCACCCTGGTATGTGGGCAGAATGAGCAGTTATTGAAATGCATGTTTTAACTTTCTCATTAAATTTTTCTCTTTTTTTTGTTTTTTTTTTTGAGTATTATAAATTTTCAGAAAAATAACTTTTGAACTTAGCTGTGATTCTAAACTGACCATTCCTGTTTACTAATGTTTAAGTTTCCTGTGTGGTGTGTTGAATCTGAATGAATCTACTTTCAAGCATGTAGATGATTTGAAAAGTGTAGGCATATCTGAGAAGATGATCCCATCTCAGAAGAACACCATCACAACAAATACTAACCCAGCTTTTTTTTTCTTTTTTAATTAATTATAGTTTTGTTTTACTTAATAGTAACATAATTTATGGGTTTGGAGTCTTGTATGAAAACTGTTAGCCCCTTCAAACATTCCTGCAATTTTGAAATCATTCTACAGAAGTAACCACAAAACTCTAGAGAGGGTACCTGAACAGGCTCCAGAATTGTCACTGATGTGGATGTAACATTTCCAAACAATGATGAGTTGAATTCCTTTTAACATAGTAGTTATATTCTCTTTGCCCATGCATTAAAGAGACCAACCACTTTCCTTCTCTTATGATTGTTATTAACAGTTCCTCGAGAGCTTAATTGGATCTCTGTAGGAATGAGAAGGCCACCATCTCCACAGACAGAACCAGATTTCTATGTAGTACCTACCTGAAATGCAGAATCAAGACAAAGTTAAAATGTTTAAAAGTCACATAAAAGTGAGAAAACAACAGATGTAGTAATAGAAGAATGTCACAGAAAACAGGTCATTTATTATATTGTTTCCTCATCTGTTTCCTTGTTGAATATTTATGTATTAAATGCTTTTAATATAGTATAATTAAGTGTATGAATATCTTATCTTGACACTCCAGGATTCCTAAAACCTGAAAGACCAGGTATATAAGAGCTAGACTAATGGGGAAAATATTTAACTATTAGATTGCATTGACAATTGTGTATAAGATTAAACAATGCCACATGTAAGATTTCTCTTGATTGTGGAAGCCAAGACAATTCCCTTACCCAGTTTATTTGTCTCACCTCAGTTCCACTGGTTTTCTCAGTACATTTGTCTGTCTGGCCAGGATGAGTGCATGCAGTCAGAAAAGTACACAGGTCTGGGTTGACAATGCACTGTAGAATTGTATGCCTGAAACCTATGTAATCCTTGCTAACAGATGTCACCCCAATAAGTCTAACAATAAAAATGAATTAAAAAAAACAAACAAACAAACAAAAAAAACAATCTATCCTCTGAACCAAAGTTCATATCCAGCAGGATAGTGACACTCAAGAGTGTAAGATTCATGCAGCAGCTGGGTGTTGATGGCATGTCATGGGTGCCCCTGTAAGCGGAGGTTTTTCCAGAAAGTAGCCATAGCTGCTAGATTGCCAATTCCCATCAGTTTCCTGAAAGACTCCAGTACACAGAGAGGACCATTTGCTTTAATCTTCTGAGCAGCCTCTGAAGTGTTTTGATCTGAGGACTTGCTGGTTTGTGCAGACTAGCCACATAACTCCAGAGCTTGTGGCAGTTGGTGAGCTTCCCATGCCACGTGTCAGAGGCAGGTTGTTAAAGGTAAGGCCTGGGATGTGCTCTTCCAAGGCTAGTGGCAGAGGCAGGTTCGATGGGGCAGCTCACCCAAGTTATCTCTTTCTGAGGTGTGTGAGCAGTACCAGAAACCCCTTACATGACTTGTTCTGATAGTGGCAGAGATGGCAACCCAATCCCAAAACATGGAGACCCTGCAGAATGTGGGTAAGCCCTAATCCCCATCGGTCACCTCCAGCTTTGCCATGCACCTCAAGTCCCTTGTTGCCCAAATTTCTTGGCCCTGCCTTTCCCCTCAGTTCTATCCTGGACCCACATCATTCTGTGTCCCCTCGCCTCTCTGAAGCCCTAAGTCTCCAGTCCCCCTATTCAAAACTCTCTTTACCCCAGCTACCTGACCCATTTTTGCTCTTCTGTGAGTGAGCTTCTAGGAGAGGAGAAGGGAGGGAACTGGTACTTCTTGGGGTACTGTACAAAGACATTTGTTAGGATATAAAGAGAATTTATCCTTAGATATTTCTCAATTAAAAGCAGATGTTCTGGATATACAACATGCTCAACTGAAACTACTACCTTCCTCTGGTACTATGGTAGCCACTTCTGATAAACTGTAATCTTTAAATCCTATCAATTGGATAAAAGGTTTAGGTGGAGGGATCATTGGTGGCTTAATACTAATATATATTTGTATTTTATGTTTATTTTCAGTCTTTCAATGCATGCAAAAAACATTTCAATCCATGATGCAAAAAGAAGTGGCAAAGTCAGCATTTTTTGCCATAAAAATACAAAAAGGGGAAAATGTGGAGAGAAATGTGAAGAGATGGTTTGAGACTGAGCTGTTTTCCTGAAGTAAATGGAGGTGTGGATTCCAGAACATTGGATCCCACCAAGACGGAACACTGTCTTGGCAGCACCAACTGTTTATGGAAGAGATATGTAGCTTTCTCACACCATTTTGAGACATTCAAGAATGTACCAATGCTGATGAAAGAATGCTTTTTCCTTTTTAAACCTTGTTTTCTTAAGCAAGTAATAGATATGACAAGAAACCCATGGTTGGAGCTCTTAGTCTTTGAGGCTCTGTGTCCCCTGTTCCCATCTTTTCTCTACCTTGTGTGTATTTTTCTTTAAGTTCTGCAGTGCCCTTCACTCACCCCTAGCCTCAGTCAAGCTGGACTCATAAGGAGTGGTTTTATTTCCAGGTAAAATAATATGTAATTCTTTATCATTTTAATAACTCAACAGTAAAGGTCTTGGAAGTTTACAAATACACATGGCAGTATACAAAAAATTTCAGTATGTTTATGGTCAAATCTTAAGCAAAAAGAAACTTAATAGACTTGTATTGCATTAGAGTCTTTGTGAATTGTGTGTATTAAAGTTCACGAAAGTGCATTTTAATTCTATTTATTGAAATTTGCTGACATTGTTTTATTGTAAATTATTGTAATAAACTTTCTTAAAAGTATCATTCAAAGGAACAAAAAATTGAATAGGTAAATGACTTGAGCAGAATGATCACTTGATAAAATTGATTGTGTCTATTTGGTCTCATAACCTTTTTCTCTTTAGAAAATGCTAATATAGTGTGAAGATAACTCAAGTGAAAATATTTTAAACAAATTGCCATGAGGCATATTTAGAAAGAAACAGCAGGTAAACACATTGTCTCAAGCTTACTCTGACTTTCTCACACTAAAAACAAAGTGATGACTCATGTTCAAAGCAAAAATCTCCTGAGTTAATTACTGATGACATTAATTTTCTGATTCATAAACAGTTGTTGAGATCCTTTCTAAACATTTCTTTCTTCCCAGTACAATTTATACTTAAGTAGTTTTGAAGTGTGTTTATTGGAATTAGGAATTTTGCTCAGGAAGTTATTCAGAAAGTCACAGCATTTGTCTCAGACATAGGCCTTTAACTCCTGCAAAGGGCTCTGGCCCAGAAGATCTGTGATGCACTCACAGGGGCACTGATAAGGCACTTTACACAATGCCCACTGTATTGGTGTAAGAACTCATATTTCCTTCAAATCTCTAGAACTCTGCTTCACCTGGGTTGGGTAAGATTGTTATTTTTCAACCCAGTGGCTTTCCAGGACCATCATCAACTTCTCCTCCATATGTTCCATAACTTCCCTCATGTGAGGCACTAGTTTCCCCTGCATGTTTCTCTGGTAAAATTCCAGTCCTGTGTTTGCCATATTTTTTCTTGTCGGATTTAAGTTGAAATCTCATAAGGATAACCTTTCTTAGATTTCAAACACTCACTTGCATGTCTCATTTTGTGCCTTCCAATACAGCTGGATGGAACTCTAATTTCTATTTCAAAGTGTGAGAGCACATGCAGAAGATTTGACTCTCCTGGAATGACAGAACCAAGTCTCATTGTTGCTAATCACTTTTATTTCTGTGGTTCTGTGCTGCTTAATACATGAGAGGGGCTTGACCCTAACCAGCAGCAGAACCAGCTCCTTTGTTGGAAACTACACAAATGACCACCAATGCATCTCCTTAAAAACATAACATTCTTTGAAGACTTTGACTGTGAGATAATTAAACTAGCACTGTTTCAGTCCCCAAGGGGTTAAAAACCAGCCTTCTGTGAATAATTACAGCTAGGCCCACTGTAAAGGGTTAAAGCCAGGCCTGCAGCCCAGGCTTGACCTTGGCATAATCAGTCCATGTTTAGGGTTGAGGAATTCCTGGGGCTGACGTTTACTCTGCATGTACTGCCTTATGTAACAATGAAAACCCAAACAAATGCTACTAAACAGATGCGGCAAGATGCCACTTTGTTTGGATATGTATATATAGTCCAAGGTGTGCAATAAAGTGGCTTGCTTGCTTGTTGGCATGTTTATGGCCCCTTTATGTCTGCTCTGCGTGTGTTTTTTCAACTGGGTATACCACCCCCAAAACCTGCCCTGCCTGGAAACCTTGGCAATGACATTTGGCATAGTCAGCAAGATGAGGTGAGTACAACACCCAGCACTTCTGAGGGTCCCCAGGTGGAAGAAATGTGGCCTTCCACCTCCCTATGGTACCCAGTGGCCACATATCTGGCCTCATGAAAACTGGGATGAGATTAGGCCAATACCTGGGGATTTCAAGAAGGCCCTGGAATTGATGGAGCCGAATGTTCCACCATCACATCAGGGGTAGGTCGTTCGTGTACCCTGGATGTTTCTGGCAGTGCTGTAGCATGCCAACCAGGAGATACAGGAGCAAGCTCAACAGGTATGCCAGTTGCAGTGCTGGGAGAAAATGCTGGAAGAGCACCTGGTGGCTGCTAAATGTAGGCTATGGGACTCAGAAGAGTCTGTAAAGCCTCAGTAGGTACATCAGATGTAGCACCAAGAAGAAATGCTAGAAGAGTGCCTGGTGGCTGCTGAACATAGATTGCAGAGCTCAGAAGAGTCTGTGTGGCCTCAGCAGATACAACAAAGTTCTGGGGAAACAGTACCCAGCTGGCCATTGAGATTACGGGACGATGGGGCAGAAGGTACAGAGTTGTCCCCCGTTGAAACATCTCAACTGGCCTCCATTATGGTACTCCCATCCTTGAGGAAAAAGCTAGAAATCATTGCCCATACTAACCACAATGCCGGGAATTATTCCCTGATCCATTGGTTGATGGCAGCAGCCTGAAGAGTTTGGGCGGATGCCAATGAATTGTCTGAGACTGTGAGCAACTGGTTCATGTACTCAGACCTACTGCAAATTATATAAGAAATGGGCATGTGACAGATGATGTTTTGGATACTCTACAATAACCTTGATGAGGAAATTTTCACCACTAGGATGAAGGACCTCATCCTAGCATTTGGTCCCCTGGGAACTTTCGTGACTATGGTGGCTCTTTTGGCTCCCTATGTAGATCAACAGGTTCATGAAATAACAGCTGCCCTAGCTTGATTGGGGGATGTGAAAGTGAGGCAAAAGAAAAAAGACAGGCAGGTGAGGCTGTTATAGGGCCCTAAGGGGCGCACAACAAAAGGACACTGTCAGTCCCCAGAAGGTTAAAGCTAAGGCCACTATAAATGGTTAAAGCCAGGCCCGCCGCCCAGGCTTGACCTTGGTATAATCAGTCTATGTCTGGGGTTGAGGAATTCCTGGGGCTGACATTTACTGCGCATGTACTGCCTTATGTAACCATGGAAACCTAAACAATTGTGACTGGGCAGATGTGGCAAGATGCCATTTTTGTTTGAATACGTATATATAGTCCCAGGTGCGCAATAAAATATCTTGCTTGCTTGCTTGCTGGTGTGTTTATGGTCCCCCATGTCAGCTCCACGTGTGTTTTTTCAACTGGGTGTACCACCGCTGAAACCTGCCCTGCCTGGAAGCCTTGGCAATGACATTTGATGCAGTTGGCAGGATAAGGTGAGTACTACCCCCAGTGCCTCTAAGGGTCCCGGGGTGGAAGAAATGTGGCCTCCCATCTCCCTACGGCACCCAGTGGCCACGTATCTGGTCACATGGACAGCTCCGGAAGACTGGGATGAAATTAGGCCAACACCTGAGGATATCAAAAAGGCCCTGGAATCTATGGAGCCAAATGTTCTGCCGGCACACCGGAAGGTGGCTGGCCAGGTATCCTGGATGTTTCTGGCGGTGTTGTGCCACACCAGCTGGGAGATGCAGGAGCAAGCTCAACAGGTACGCCAGTTGCAGCGCCGGGAGGAAACACTGGAAGAGCGCCTGGTGGCTGCTAAACGTATACTGCAGGGCTCGGAGGAGTCTATACAGTCCTCCAGGGCAGGTAGCCCGATATCTATATTGCAGGCTCACCCCTTACTGCATGGAAGGTTGAGCTGGAGCAGAAAATGGGGCTGGGGGTCTGCCGCAGGGGGCCCCATAGGCCAGGCAGCATACGACAATGACTGTGTACTCGCCCTCTGAATTACGGGAATTTACAAAGCAGGTATGGCAAAGGGCTGGGGAAATGGTACCAGGCTGGCTATTGAGATTATGGGACAAAGGGGCGGAAGGAACCTTCCCCTGATGAAATGTCCCAAATGGCCTCCATTACGGTACTCCCCTCCTTGAGGCAAAGGCTACAAAATATTGCCCATACTAACCATGATGCAGGAAATCATTCCCTGATCAATTGGATAATGGCAGCAGCCTGAATGGTTTGGGAAGATGCTGGTGAATTGTCTGACTGTGAGCAACTGGTCTACGTACTCAGACCTGGTGCAAATCATACGGGAGATGGGCGTGCAACAGATGATGTTTCGGGTACACTACAACAGTGCTGATGAGGAAGTTTTCACCACTAGGATGAAGGACCTCATCCTAGCGTCAGGACCCCCAGGAACTTTCGGGACTATGGCGGCTCTTCTGGCTCTATGTAAATAGGCGGGTGCATGGTAACAGCCATTCTAGCTCGATTGGGAGATGCAGAAGTGAAGCAAAAAAAAAGAGGCGGCCAGGTGAGGCTGCTACAGAGCCCCAAGGGGCCCCCACCCAGAGGACGCCTGAAGAATAATGGAGCTCTAAAGGGTGGGATTCAGCCTGCAGTGAGAGTGAGCCGAAAGCAGATGTGGTTTGATCTACTAGCTGTGGGAGTAGCCACAAAGAAAATAGAGCATCAGCCTACGGGAGTGCTGCTGACTGTGGAAGCAGCTGAAACCTGAGCAGCAGTTTACTCCCCTGCCGGCTGTTACACTCCCAATTCGGGAGTTGAGACTGACTGATTTTTACCCAGACTAGGGGTCTGGCCAAGGTACCTGGCTGGGGGGGGGGACTCAGGGGCCTGGAGGCCACATGTTAAACTTGCTATTTACTGGTCTCCCCATAATATGCAGCAGATACTAGCCCTTGTGGACACTGGAGTGGATAGCACTTTGCTATGAAATCTGGATCGCATTAGCGGTCCTACGGCCACCATGGAGGGATATGGAGGCCAGATGATATGGGTCAAAGAAGCAGTTGTGACCCTGAGCATAGGGAGATTGCCTCCACAAGACTATAAAGTCTATATCTCCCCTATCGCAGAATATATTCTAGGGGTGGATGTGCTGCAAGGACTGGCAATTTCAACAATGATGGGAGAATTTTGCCTGAATACATGAGTGGTAAAGACTATTGTTCGGGGGGAACCCCATCATGCCCCCTTGGTATTGACCCAGGCTACCCGTGTTGTGCATACAAAGCAATATCGGCTATCAGGAGGGCACAAAGAGGTTGGTCATACCATTCTCAAGCTCGAAGAAGCCCAGATAATCCACCCAACGCATAGCCCTTACAATTCTCCCGTATGGCCAGTAAAAAAGCCTGACAGCTCCTGGAGAATGACTGTGGACTATCGAGAGCTAAACAAAGTGAAGCCCCCATTGCATGCAGCTGTGCCCAATATTATGGATCTTATGGACAAACTGATACATGAACTGGGACAGTATCACTATGTTGTGGATTTGACAAATGCCTTTTTCTCCATAGATATAGCACCAGAAGATCAAGAGCAGTTCGCCTTCACGTGGGAAGGATGACAATGGACTTTCCTGGTGCTTCCCCAGGGATATCTGCACAGTCACACCCTGTGCGATGAACTGGTGGCTCAGGACTTGGCCACCTGGTGGAAGCTAGCAGGGGTGCATCTGTTCCATTACATTGATAATATAATGCTAACCTCTGATTCTCTTGCAGAGCTCGAGACTGAGGCCACCAGTCTATGAGAAGCCCTGAAAACCTGAGGGTGGGCCGTCAACAAAGACAAAGTCCAAGGGCCAGGGTTGTCTGTCAAATTCTTGGGAGTTGTCTGGTCAGGTAAGACTAAGGTTATGCCAGAGGCAGTCATAGATAAGATACAGGCATATCCCCAATCGACAACAGTAAAGCAATTGCAGACCTATTTGGGTTTGTTGGGCTATTGGACGGTGTTTATTCCTCATTTAGCAACTTTAACTCGCCCCTTGCATCATCTGATATGGCAAGGGGCTACTTAGGATTGGACCCCAGAGATAGAGCAATCATTTCGAACCACCAAGCAAGCAGTGGCTCAAGTCCAAACACTACAGGTGGTTGACACCACCCTCCCATTCCTTTCAATGGTGTCAGTGGATGGCAATGGGTTTGGATGGGGCTTGTGGCAGAAACATGGGACTCGTAAAGTGCCCATTGATTTCTGGTCTCAATTGTGGAAAGTGGAAGAAGCCTACTATTCCCTTATAGAAAAACAGCTAGCTTCTATTTATGCTGCCCTTTTGGCCTGTGTGGCCATAACAGGCCCTAATTCTGTAACCATCCAATCAAGGTATCCGGTCAAAGGCTGGTTGTGGTCTTGGTTATGGATGCCATGGACAGGGACTGGACAATCCAATCAATGGGCTAAATTGAGGGCTATGTGGTTAGTGCTGATAAATGAATCAGGCCCTGTACATGTCTATACAGACAGTTGGGCAGTATACAAAGGTTTAACACTCTGGCTCCTCCACTGGGCAGCCCAAGATTTGTTGATAGGGCACCATCCTTTGTGGAGGAGGGTTCTTTGGCAGGACTTGTATAAATGGGGTCTTCAGGAGGTGGCCACCATTTACCATGTTCCAGAACATAATCCTTTAAAGGCACTTGGAAATGATGTTTAAGTGAGGACAACCCAGTTACTGCCCCACCTGGGAGAGCCAGGTCCCTGGCTACACGACAAGCTGGGACATGTTAGAGCCCAAACCATGGAACAGGTAGCTCATAGATGGTGAATGTCCCTGACCCAGGCTCAATGTCAACAGGCTGTGCAAGAGTGCCAAATTTGTACAAACAGCAGCCCCACAAGAACCGACCCTTGTGAGAACTGGGTGGTGTGCCGAGGAATAGGCAGCCCTTTCAAGAGTGACAGGTGGACTATATCGGGTCCTTGCCAACAGACCACAGTTGTCAATATGGCTTTACAACAGTGCATACAAAAACTGAGTTAGGATTTGCCTGGCCCACAGCTGCAGTCACCCAAGAACATACCCTTGCTACACTTGATCAGCTGAGCGCTGCCTATGGGACTCCTACGGTAATTAGAAGTGACCAGGGCACACACTTTACTGGATACAAAGTGCAGGCTTGGGCTCATTGAAATAATGTTGATTGGCAGTTACATGTACCTTACTGACCCCAAGGTATAATAAAATGATACAATGGTTTATTAAAGAAAAAATGAAAGGTTCTGGGCCCTGGTCTACACAAATAAAAAACTAATCTGCCCACTGCAGTCAGGCTATTAAATGAACAACCCAGACGTACTGGTTTGTCCCCGTTAGACAAAGTTGTTCAAGGGTCACCCTGTTTTCTAAAAATAAGTCCTAACCCTGCTGACCAACAACTAGTGCCAAAAACACATAATGGGTCATTACTCCTCCCTGCTCCTGACTCATTGGCACCAGGAAAACAAGCTTCTTGGTCACGGCCTTGGACTACCCGTGCCTCCCATGAATCTTGGCTGGCTCTGATTGAACCTTGGGGTGCTGGACTTAGGGAAGGATTGATCTTGCCCTGGCCCCTCTCTGTGCTGGCCCCTCTCTGCTGAAGAGGGCCAGAAGACCGATACTAAAAAAAACAAAACAAAACAAAAAAACAAACAAACAAAAAAAACATTTGTCCTGCCCTCTGGCCCCTTCCTTTGTATTCCATCACCCCATTAGAGCAGCCTTGTGCCCAAACTCTTGGGAAACTAGTCTGGTATCATAGGCCAGGGGCAAAACCCTTACCAGCCACATTGTTGTCGCAAGATGGACACATTGCCTGTATTTTACCTGAGGGTAAAGATCTTCCTTTAATGGTGTGACTATCTGCTTTGTCCTACCGCCCAGGCTAACAGCAGGCAATAGTATCCTGTCCTGAACACATACTTTTGCTCAGGTACACAATGATTCCCACTGTTGAATCTACACAAAAATACTGGTGGAGGAAGCTGAGGGACTTCCGTGGCGGATTCAACCATCTTCCCTAAACAACTGGACATGGTTACGTACATGGAGCAGCACCGCTGAATGGGAGCAACGTCGCCAGGCAATGGGCAACTTCCTCCGCAAGGACCATAATAACCATCCCCCTCTGTTTGGTTAAGCAATGACTAATGGGTGGGGTTGGGTGGTGGGGAAACACATGTAACTACAGGAACAAGTCCCATTCTGTATAAAACAACATTGCTCAACTGCTAATCGTATCGCTGGTTGGGTGCCCCCCCCACTTATGTCAAAATGTTACCCATGTGCTGACCCCTCGCACTTGGTGAAGTGGGGCCAGATATGCTGGCATTCATCCCGCAGATATCCTTCCAGCTGGATACCTCTGGGTTTGTGGATATTATGGATGGCCTTATTTACCTACAAATTAGACTGGCCAATGTACATGGGGTCGCCCTTACATTGCTGGTCGAGTACTGGTGACCTTCCTTCAATTGCCTACTAATTGGGATGTTGTGTATTACTGCTGACACTGCCAACATAGAGCCACTTGGTGGTTCTACCCTTTTGCTCTGGCCCTGCCTGGAGCTGCTGTCATAGATGTAAAACTACAAGTAAAAGCTTTAGCAGTACACACATCTCAAGCCCTAAATACTACTAAACAGGCCTTAAGCCTGTTATTGGATAAAACAGCCCAAATGCGTAAAGTTGTGTTACAAAATCGAATGGCCTTAGATTTATTGACATCCTCCCAAGGTGGCACATGTGCTATTTTACATGTGAAATGTTGTGTATATATCCCAGATCACACTAAACACATTCAGACAGCCTTGCTGAGATCAATACAAAAGTACAAGCCATTGCCTCCTCCACAAAAGACCCATTAACCTCTTGGTGGAATTTCTTAGGATCCACCTGACGGTGGATACTAATGATCCTAGCAATTATTGCTAGCAGTTTGGTAGTCTTTTGCTGTTCCCTATATTGCTGCTGTGGGCTGTCTTCTCAAAAATATACATAATGGACAAAGTCCCATGTGGTGGCCATGTAGGGATGGAGTGTCAGTCCCCAGAAGGTAAAAGCTAAGCCCACTGTAAAGGGTTAAAGCCAGGCCCACCGCCCAGGCTTGACCTTGGTATAATCAGTCCATATCTGGGGTTGAGGAATTCCTGGGGCTGACATTTATTACACATGTACTGCCTTATGTAACCATGAAAACTTAAACAATTGCTACTGGGCAGATGCGGCAAGATGCCACTTTTGTTTGAATATATATATATAGTCCCAGGTGTGCAATAAAGTAGCTTGCTTGCTTGCTTGCTTGCTTGCTGGTGTGTTTATGGTCCCCCATGTTGGCTCTGCGTGTGTTTTTTCAACTGGGTGTACCACTGCTGAAACCTGCCCTGCCTGGAAGCCTTGGCAATGACAGACACCCAAAGAATAAAAGGGTTCAAGAAGGTGTCATTCAGCCTTCAGTAAGGGTGAACCAAAAGCCGATGTGGTTTGGTCTATTAGCTGCAGGAGTAGCTGCAGAGAAAATAGAGCATCATCCTACTGGAGTGCCGCTGGCTCTGTAGAAGCACTGAAACCTTAGCCGTTTCATCCCTTGCCGGCTGTTACATTTCCAATTTAGTAGTGGAGACTGACTGATTTTTACCTGGACTAGGGGTCTGGCTGAGGTACCCAGCTAAGGGGGCAACCAGGGGACCAGAGGCCACATGTTGAACTTGCTATTTACTAGTATCCCCATAATGTACAGTGGGTACTAATCCTTGTGGAGACCGGAGATGATAGCACTTTGCTGTATGGAAACCTGGATCATTTTAGCAGTCCTATGGCCACCATGGAGGGATATGGAGGCTGGATGAATATGGGTCAAACAAACAATTGTGACCCTGAGCATATGGCGATTACCCCCACAAGACTATAAAGTCAATGTCTCCCCTATCGCAGAATATATTCTAGGGGTGGATGTGCTGCAAGAATTGGCAATCTTGATGATGATGTGAGAATTTTTCCTGCATATACAAGTGGTAAAGATTATTGTTCAGAGGTATCGCAATCATGACCACTTGGTATTGCCCCAGGCTACCCGTGTTGTGCATACAAAGCATTATCGGCTACCAGGAGAGCATGAAGGATTGGTCGTAACATTCTCAAACTGGAAGAGGCCCTGATAATCCACTCAATTTGTAGAACTTATAAATCTCCCATATGGCCACCGAAAAAGCCTGATGGCTCCCAATGAATGACTGTGGACTATTGGGAGCTGAAGAAATTGATGTCCCATTGCATGCAGTAGTTCCCAATGTTATGGATCTTATGGACAAACTCACACATGAACTGGAACAGCAGCACTATGTTGTGGATTTGGCAAATGCCTCTGTCTCCATAGATATAGCACCAGTGAGTCAAGAGCAGTTTGCCTTCACATGGGAAGGACAACTGCCGCGACCTGCGTGGGTGAACAGGTGAACTGGAGGGGAGGTGATGGGGAATGAAGAAAAAACACACAGACACAGACATAGACAGAAAAGCTGGGACCGGGTGGTTCTCTGCGCTCTGATGGAGACACAGAGACCCCGCCTGGCAGCAGCAAGTTTATTTTATAGGATGGGCAAAACAAGTGAAATCATAAGGGTAAATCAGCAAAGTGAGACTGGAAAGTACATCTTAACTGGGACAAATAGTTACAGACAACTGTATTTAATCAATATTTTGGTACATGTTGCTAAGGCATTACTGATTATATTATTATTATTCTCTTCAAGGCAGACAGGCCACAAGTTATGTCTCAAATCTTTTCCAGAGACCAAACAACCTTGCTCACAATGTCATATTTTTGCCAGAAGTCAGAAACCACACTCCGAGCATTGTCCTTGTGCACCCAGCTCTGGGCTGCCTTGAAAAACCCTTGAACTGTGGACCCCAAGCACACAGGTAGCCTTGCTAAAACCTGTTTACTCAAAGGACCTGGCTTCTGGCTCATGTGCTCCCTTCAGACAACAATGGACTTTCATCATGCTTCCCCAGGGATATCTGCACAGTCCCATCCTGTGCCATGGACTGGTGGCTCAGGACTTGAACGCCTGGAGGAAGCCAGCAGGGGTATATCTGTTTCATTATATTGATGATATAATGCTAACTTCTGATTCTCTTGCTGAGCTCAAGACTGTGGCCACCAGTCTATGAGAAGCCTTCAAAACCTGGGGGTGGGCTATCAACAAAGACAAGATCCAAGGGCCTGAGTTGTCTGTCAAATTCTTGGGAGTTGTCTGGTCGGGTAAGACTAAGGTTATGCCAGAAGCAATCATAGAAAAATACAGGCGTATCCCAGGTCGACAACAGTGAAGCAATTGCAGACCTGTTTGGATTTATTGGGCTATTGGAGAGTGCTTATTCCTTATTTATCCACTTTAACTCCACCCTTACAACATCTGATATGGCAGAGGGTTACTTGGGATTGGATCCCAGAGATAGAACAGTCATTTCGAGCCACCAAGTAGGTAGTGGCTCAAGCCCAAACCCTACAGGTGGTTGATGCCACTCTAGTGTTCTTTTCAATGGTGTCAGTGGATGACAATGGATTTGGATGGGGCTTGTGGCAGAAACATGGGACTTGTAAAGTGCCCATTGGTTTTTGGTCTCAATTGTGGAAAGAGGCAGAAACCTGCTATTCCCTTATAGAGAAACAGCTAGCTGCTATTTATGTTGCCCTTTTGGCCTGTGAGGCCATAACAGGTCCTAATCTTGTAACCATCCAATCAAGGTATTCAGTAGTGGGCTGGTTGTGGTCTTGGTTGTGTATGCCATGGACAGTGAGAGCCCAAACCCCTAACTTGACCAAATGGGGGTTCTATTTGGAACAAAGGGCCCACTTATCATCCAGCCCTTTATTAGATCAATTGCATGCCTTGCTAGGACCTATAGAATTGAAATAGAAGAGCCATCTGCACTGATGGAAACTGAAATGTCTATGGCTAGTCCCTATTTAGAAGAGCAAGCCCCTATCCCGGCAGATGCCTGTTATACAGGTGGCTCCTTCTGAGGGCAATTGCCTTCATGGGCAACTATGGCAATACAGCCCTCTACAGATGAATTCTGGTATGAGACAGGGAGTGGACAAACCAGTCTATGGACTGAATTGAGGGCTATGTAGTTAGTGCTGATGAATGATTCAGGCCCCATACACATATGTACAGACAGTTAGGCAGTACGCAAAGGTTTATCACTCTGGATTACCTATTGGACAGCCTGAGATTGGCTGATAGGGCGCCATCCTTTGTGGGGCAGGGCTCTTTGGCAGGACTTGGATAAACGGGGTCTCTAGGAGGGGACCACTATTTACCATATTCCAGGACATTATCCTTTAAAGGTGTCTGGAAATGATGCCACTGATGCTCTTGCTAAAGTGAGGGAAAGCCAGTTACTGCCTGCTCCACAAAAGACCCATCAGCAATACCCATCAAAATCCCACAATCATACTTTCGTGAAATAGATAAAAGAATTATTAGATTTATATGGAACCATCAAAGACCTTGAATTGCCAAAGCAATACTACCTAAAAAGAATAAGGCTGGTGGCATTACACTTCGTGACTTCTATTTATATTACAAAGCATCAATAGTCAAGACAGCTTGGTACTGGCAGAAGAACAGAAATAGAGACCAATGGAATAGAACTGAAAACCCAGAAATAAACCCACAAATATATGGACAAATAATTTTTGATAAAGAGCAAAAAACATACAATGGGGAAAAGACAGCCTCTTCAGTAGGTGGTGCTGGGAAAACTGGAAAAACCTATGCAAAAGAATGAACCTGAGCTGTGAACTCTCTCCATATACAAAAATTAACTCAAAATGGATTAAAGACCTTCATATAAGACCTGCAACAATAAACTGTATAGAAGAAGACATTGGTACTAAACTTATAGACCTAGGACTCAAGGAAGACTTCATGAACCTGTCCTCAAAGGCAAGGGAAGTAAAAGCAAAAATAAA
>PVJL010009874.1:0-23717 GCA_004026885.1 Lyroderma lyra | reverse complement strand
CTGCACAGCAAAAGAAACCATCAACAAGGCAAAGAGACAGCCAACTGAATGGGAGAAAATATTTGCAACTAACACATCAGATAAGGGTCTAATATCTAAAATATATAAAGAACTAATAAGACTTAACAACAAAAAAACAAACAACCCAATTGAAAAGTGGTCAGAAGAACTAAACAGACACTTCTCCCATGAAGAAATACAAATCACCAGCAGACATATGAAAAAATTCTCATCCTCATTAGCTATCAGGGAAATGCAAATCAAAACCACAATGAGATAACACCTCACACCTGTGAGAATGGCTATTATCAACAAGACAAGGAATAACAAATACTGGAGAGGATGTGGAGAAAAAGGAACTCTGGTACACTGTTGGTGGGAGTGCAAACTGGTACAACCACTGTGGAAGGCAGTGTGGAGGTTCCTCAGAAAATTGGGAATGGAGCTACCATTTGACCCAGCAATCCCCCTTCTGGGGATCTACCCAAAGAATTTGAAAACCTTTGTCCGCAAAGACTTATGTCCCCCAATGTTCATTGCAGCGCTGTTCACAGTGGCCAAAACATGGAAACAACCAAAGGTCCCTGCGACAGATGACTGGATAAAGAAACTGTGGTACATATACACAATGGAACATTACTCAGCTATAAGAAAAGATGAAATATTGCCATTTGGAACAAAATGGATGGACCTGGAGCTCATCATGCTAAGTGAAATAAGCCAGACAGAAAAACCAAAGAACTGTATGACTTCATTCATATGCGGAATATAAAACTGAAAGCAAAGAAAAAAGAAATGAACGAACAAATAACCCATGGACACAATCAATAGTTTAATGTTTATTTGGGGATGAGTGGGTTAGGGAGGGGAGAAAGGGGAGAGGGTGGGAGAGGATGGGGGGAAGCTAAATATAAGGGGATGGAAAGAGAAGTCACATTAGGTGGTGAACTTATTATACATCAAGTTGACAATGCACTGTAGAATTGTATGCCTGAAACCTATGTAATCCTTGCTAACAGATGTCACCCCAATAAGTCTAACAATAAAAATGAATTAAAAAAAAAGACCCATCAGCCTTTTGGTGGGACACCTGAGGATCCACCTGATGGTGGATACTAATGATCCTAGCAATTATTGCTAGCAGTCTGTTATTCTTTTGCTGTGCCCTATAATGTTGCTGTGGGCTGTGGGCTGTGGGCTCAAGGATATGCATTATGCGGCAGCCCTGTAGGGGTGGAGTGTCAGATGCCAAAGTGTTAAAGCCAAACCTGCCATAGAGAATTACAGCCAGGCCCACTGTAAAGGGTTAAATCCAGGCCCAACCCCAGGCTTGACCTTGGCATAGTTAATCCATGTCTGGGATTGAGGAATTCCTGGGGCTGACATTTACTGCACATGTACTGCCTTATGTAACCATGAAAACCCAAACAACTGCTACTGGGCAGATGCGACAAGATGCCACTATTGTTTAAATATGTATATATGGTCCCATGTGTGCAATAAAATAGCTTGCTTGCTTGTTGGCATGTTTATGGTTCCTTTATGTTGGCTCCGCATGTGTTTTTTCAACTGGGTGTACCACCACCAAAACCTGCCCTGCGTGGAAACCTTGGCAATGACACACTGTTTAGTATGGTAAACCACCTTCTCTCCCATCTTTAAAAATTCTTAAATGCTAGTCCATGTCAAGAAAACATTTCACAGGTGTAGTTATTAATAGTATTATCTAATTTTTAATTTTTGTACTTGGTGATGGATCAACTGTAAGTATCAATTTTTCTCCTTTTTTTTTTCTTTGTCAGTTTCCAATGAGTTAAAGCCAGGTCCACTGTAAAGGATTACATCCAGGCCCACTGCAAAGAGTTAAGAGCTAGGCCCTCCTTAGGCCCTGAGATCAGTGCTCTGGGCTGAGGAATTCCTGAGACTGACATTTACTGTGCATGCTCTGACTTATAAAACCATGAAAACCCAAAGAACAGCTACTGGGCAGATGTAGAAAGACACCTCTTGTTTGAATAGATATATATATTCCTAGGTGCACAATAAAGGGGCTTGCTTGCTGCTTTGTTTATGGTCACCCTATATCAGCTCTGAGTGTGTTTTTGAACTGGACCTACCACCGCCAATATCTGCCCTGCTTAAAAAACTTGGCACTGACACTCCTCAAATGGTAAATTCTTCAAAACAGAGAACTCTGTTTTCTATTTACTGACCCGTTGATTTTTCTCCTAGGGGAAAGTTCATTCAGTGCTGAGTGACTGTCTGACTGACCTTGTGGTAATCAAATACTTCATTTTACAAGAACCTCATAGCATTTCTAAAGGTTAAGTAAGGTTAAATTTTCCTGAAAAGTTTACAGAAGTAGCTGTTTTCTATAATTAAATTGGAACTATGCATTGCCTCAGGCATGTGTACACAGCAGATAGCCCTTTATCATTATAGAACCCCTAGCAGGGGTAATTCCTGTCTTCTACTCTATTAAATCTGTGCCTTGTAGGCAGAAGAGGCACTGCTACAGCCACCAAAAAACCTAGCTACCACTCTTTTGTTTTGTTATTAATACTGACCCACAGATTGTCAGTTGTTGAGTTTGCAGAACTGTAGTAGTCTCCATTAACTTGTGGGGTATCAGCCTGATAGAGCAATTATAGAAACTCTCAGAGAACTCTGTCACAACATGATTCTTGAACCCAGCTGAGGAGATATTTTCTACCCACTGCAGTCGCACCCAGCAGTTCCTGAACCACTAGTTAGAAGCTACTTATGGACAGGAGATGCTTTTCTCTTTGCTTTCTGACTCATGGCCAGTATGTGCCCCCTTTGTATCTGCAGAATTGAGTCATTAAGAGAAAGATAAAAGTTGTGGATAAAAGCTGTATATTCTTTATGTTTCATTCCCAATTTTTTGCTTTCTTGTGTTTACAGTGTCACCTCTGTAGTCAATGTCAAGTCCTGAAGGACAGGGAACACGTTTCTTCATAAGACTGAGGCCAGGTATGTTGTACCATGCGAGATACAACATGGCTCTTTCTGAGAAAAGAAATGGCACTCTGACATTTATTTTGGCTCAGGTTTTTTTCTCATGTTCAACAATGATTCTTCTTACTTTGCCCTTTTCTTGTGGAAGATGATTCATTTGATAGTCGAGTTAATATTTATTTTGAATAATGTGAATTTAATAAATTTTTTAATACAAAAATTATAGCGAAAGAAGAAAGAAATTTGGAGACATTATAGAACAATGTGACAGTGGAATATGAGAAAATATTAAAGTAATTCATACATTGCTTAAAAATTGGTGAATAAATACATGATGGAACATTTAGAATTAGGCAAAGTTTTCTAGAGGATCCATTAAATATATGCATGCTCAAACTTACTGTATCTGCAAGAACGTCTGCAGAAATTTTTATTCTGAAAAATAGAAATACATGTAGCTAAACTCTAGATACCAGTATGAATGAAACCATTCCAGGGTTTCTATTAGTGAAATTTTTTAATTCATTTTCATTGTTAGACTTATTGGGGATTACATAGGTTTCAGGCATACTATTCTACAGTGTATTGTCAACTTTATGTATAATAAGTTCACCACCTAATGTGACTTCTCTTTCCATCACCTTATATTTAGCTTCCCCCCTCCTCTCCCACCCTCTCCCCTTTCTCCCCTCCATAACCCACTCATCCCCAAATAAACATTAAACTATTGATTGTGTCCATGGGTTATTTGTTCGTTCATTTCTTTTTTTCTTTGCTTTCAGTTTTATATTCCGCGTATGAGTGAAATCATGCAGTTCTTTGGTTTTTCTGTCTGGCTTATTTCACTTAGCATGATGATCTCCAGGTCCATCCATTTTGTCGCAAATGGCAATATTTCATCTTTTCTTACAGCTGAGTAATGTTCCATTGTGTATATGTACCCCAGCTTCTTTATCCAGTCATCTGTCGCAGGGCACTTTGGTTGTTTCCATGTTTTGGCCACTGTGAACAGCGCTGCAATGAACATTGGGTTACATAAGTTCTTTGCGGACAAAGGTTTTCAAGTTCTTTGGGTAGATCCCCAGAAGGGGGATTGCTGGGTCAAATGGTAGCTCCATTCCCAATTTTCTGAGGAACCTCCACAGTGCCTTCCACAGTGGTTGTACCAGTTTGCACTCCCACCAGCAGTGTACCAGAGTTCCTTTTTCTCCACATCCTCTTCAGCACCTGTTATTCCTTGTCTTGTTGATAATAGCCATTCTCACAGGTGTGAGGTGTTATCTCATTGTGGTTTTGATTTGCATTTCCCTGATAGCTAATGAGGATGAGAATTTTTTCATATGTCTGCTGGTCATTTGTATTTCTTCATGGGAGAAGTGTCTGTTCAGTTCTTCTGCCCACTTTTTAATTGGGTTGTTTGTTTTTTTGTTGTTAAGTCTTATTAGTTCTTTATATATTTTAGATATTAGACCCTTATCTGATGCGTTATTGGCAAATATTTTCTCTCATTCAGTTGGCTGTCTCTTTGCCTTGTTGATGGTTTCTTTTGCTGTGCAGAAGCTTTTTAGTTTGATATAGTCCCATTCATTTATTTTTGCTTTTACTTCCCTTGCCTTTGAGGACAGGTTCATGAAGTCTTCCTTGAGTCCTAGGTATATAAGTTTGTTACCTATGTCTTCTTCTATACAGTTTATTGTTGCAGGTCTTATATGAAGGTCTTTAATCCATTTTGAGTAAATTTTTGTATATGGAAGGAGTTCATAGCTCAGGTTCATTCTTTTGCATATGTTTTTCCAGTTTTCCCAGCACCACCTACTAAAGAGGCTTTCTTTTCCCCATTGTAAGTTTTTCGCTCCTTTATCAAAAATTATTTGTTCATATATTTGTGGGTTTATTTCTGGGTTTTCAGTTCTGTTCCATTGGTTCAACATACGAAAATCAATCAGTGTGATACACCACATAAACAAAATCAAAGATAAAGACCATGTGGTCATTTCAATTGATGCAGAAAAAGCTTTTGACAAGGTACAACATCCATTTATGATCAAAACACTAAATAAAATAGGTATAGAAGGAAACTATCTCAACATAATAAAGGCCATATATGAGAGACCCTCGGCTAACTTCATACTGAATGGGGAAAAGCTGAAACCTATTCCCCTAAAATCAGGAACAAGACAGGGATGCCCCCTGTCACCACTGTTATTTAATATAATACTGGAAGTTCTAGCCATGGCAATCAGGCAAGAGGAAGGAATCAAAGGTATCCAAATTGGCAAAGAAGAGGTCAAATTGTCACTATTTGCGGATGACATGATACTTTATATAAAACATTCCAAAGATTCCACCAGGAAACTATTAGAAACAATTAATGAATATAGTAAAGTTGTAGGATACAAAATCAATGTACAAAAATCAACAGCATTCCTTTATACAAACAATGAATCCACAGCAAAAGAAATGAGGGAGTCAATTCCTTTTGCTATCACAACAAAAAGAATGAAATACCTGGGAAGTAACTTAAGAAAGAACGTGACAGACTTATACACAGAGAACTATAAGACGCTTTTGAAAGAAATTGAAACAGACTTTAAGAGGTGGAAAAATATCCCCTGTTCATGGATAGGAAGACTTAACATTGTTAAAATGGCCATTCTGCCCAAAGCAATCTACACGTTTAATGCAATACCCATCAAAATCTCACAATCATACTTTCGTGAAATAGATAAAAAAATTATTAGATTTATATGGAACCATAAAAGATTTCGAATTGCCAAAGCAATACACATAAAAAGAATAAGGCTGGTGGCATTCCACTTCCTGACTTCTATTTATATTACAAAGCATCAATAGTCAAAACAGCTTGGTACTGGCAGAAGAACAGAAATAGAGACCAATGGAATAGAAGTGAATTATTTTTATCCAGACTTTCTCACATGTAAAAATGAGATTTTGAGAAAAGTTAGAGGATAAATTTTTGAAGGGAAGATAGTGATATGTGCTTACTGTCCTCCAGCAAATGTCTGTGGGCTATGTTTAGATGATCATGTATATTCTCTGCTATCTTATTTCTGAAATGTTTATAGTTTACAGCCTTAAAGACACAGTGGTCTGTCAAAGCCATTTCTTGCTAATTAGGCCAGGCATATGTTTTCCTTACACATTCAATTATATTTGCTGCCTTGAAGCATGTGAAGAAAATATTCTTGTTTCAGAGTATAAGAAACTGAGAACTGTTTAAAGTTTAATTATGGTTAATCAGTTTCTGTTCTTCCTGGAGATAAACTGCAAAAAACTATATCAAGTGTTTCAGGGTCCTTTCCATAAAAGCAGATAGATGTATTAAATGACAGAGAAGAGTCAAATATTAATAAGTGTTTTTCAGGATGAAGTTATATATTTAGAAGTGGCAGAAAGTTCTTTGAACAACTAGTTAAATATTTTCAAATATATTCACCAAAATTTAAATAAGAAGACTAATGAAAGAATGTTGTTCCACACTGTTGACTGTGGCCAATTCATGAAAACAGCCAAAGTGCCCTTTGATAGATGACTGGATACAAAACCTATGGTACATATACACAATGGAATATTACTCAGCTATAAGAAAAGATGAAATATTGCCTTTTGTGACAATATGAATAAACCTTGATATCATCACACTAAGTGAAATAAGCCAAACAGAAAGAATAGAAACCATGTGATTTCACTTATATGTGCAATATAAAAATGAAAGTAACAAAATAAAAACTCATGGACACAGTCAATAGTTTAGTGGTTAACTGAGGATAAGCAGAAAGGCAGTGGGAGAGGAAGAAGGGGGAGTCCAATATATGTTGAGGGAAAGAGAACTGACTCTGAGTTGTGAACACATAATGCAACACATAGGTGATGCACTGTTGAATTGTACACCTGAAATCTATGTTATTTTTGTTAATGAATATCACCCCAATAAATTTAACACTAAAGATGAAAAAATGTTCTGTAAAATAAGTTATTTTTATATAACTATTCCTCATCTTTGATACAGTAATAACCTGTGGGCCAATGCTAGCTAACAGAGTATTAACAGAATGACTATATTATGCAGATTTGAGAAATTAACTGCCATGTATTTTTCAATGAGTGTTAGTTTTTCTTTTTAGTTGTATGAATATTTTCTCTATATAGTATCACTCATAATATGGTACCTAATTTGTTTCATTTTACTTTCCTCAGTATATTTTAAGATACAGCCTTGCAGTAAGAGAAAGAAATGATACATATAAGCGCATGCATAAATCTGTTAAATGTCCTCCAGAATCCAGAGACTGCAAGGAAGATTGGATTGGGCTGGAATCTTTCAGGATGGCTTTGAGAATGACAGACATAAAATTTGAACAGCCTTGAAAGATGAGTTCAGAAGGGATATTAGATAAGAATGGTTCATTGTGAGTAAAGAGCTGCCTGGGATGTTCTTCATGATATTTTATTTTTATCTTCTAAATAATTTTTTGGAACATCATTTTTTTCATTCTATTCACACAATGATTTTATTATTGTTCTCACCACTCTGTTTCCAGGGCCAAAGTTAAATTGTCCTGCAATTCAATGGAGATTTTATTGCCTAAAATCCCATAGGGTCACTTTGCATATGCTTGTTGCCAGTAGCATATAATCATTGGGTCACTTATTGTGGCTTAATTTGCTAGCTTCCTCCATGGGCACATACAAAAAGGCTCCACAATCCTTCTGTGAATTTTCAGAAGCAATTTTCTTATTCCTTGGAAGAAAAAAAATTAGATGGTTAATTGTTAGAAGTAGCATACCTGTCCATCATTTTGCCAGTCACTTTGGTTTTTTACATGCTGTTGAAGGCACACTGAATTATTGTCATTTCCTCTATGTTTTTGCATTATATAGATCAGATAGTTTAAGATAGGATCCTTGTATCTGCAAATCCCAGAAATGCATATTGAACTTTAACTCCTGCCTCCTAATGTTTCTTTCACTTTTTATCTGTGTCCCCAAACACTTTCACAAAATAGCAACACATCTATGTTAAAAAAAAATTAGGAACACACACACACACACACACACACACACACACACACACACACAACACACACAGTATCTACCAAATTATCTGGAAAGACTTTAAATGTGACTTTTATTTACTGTGGCCTCTTCCTGGCTGGAATGTGGGCAAACATGCATACTCCTACTAGACTTTCTAGAGTTCTGAATACAGTGCTATTAAGGAGTCATGAGCACTTTTGCTTTCCAGTCTCCTTTTCCAGAAAGAAATAAATCATCTGTTAGAAAGCAGGTTTCAATCTTTGAAAAAATGTTGCAGTGTAAGTAAACTAAATTGTTAGTTTATTTAAAGTAAAACAAAACAATCCTGTGGGCCAAAGTATGTAGCCCAGTCAGCTTTCATGCACTTTCTTTTAATTTTGCTGTTGGGAGCCATGCAGGCTGGCTTTAGTGAAGCATAACTTGTTTTGCTCCTTGTATTGTTCCTTTCTGCACCTGGAGGGTTCTTACTACTTACTGAGGTATGTGGTGAGAATGGCCAGTTCCTTGAGACAGAAAAGAAAGATAACTATCTGGGTAATGGAAAAAATTGTCCTGGGAAACTGTCCCCCTGAGTTCTCTCTGACCTTTAGATTTCTGGTAAATGGTTAATAATCTGCTTTCCAATGAGGTAATGCATATTCTTCCTGCTATGTCGCACGTACCCTGTATGTATATATTGGTGATGGAAAATAAACTCGGCGCTTCAGTATTTACTGGAGTCCTCCTGGTAACTCTCTTCTCTGTCTCTTTTCATTAATCCTCACTCCCCTCCTCAGGCTGTTCAATTCATCGGCTGGTTCTGATATTTTGCTGAATCTATTTTGTAATAAGAGAGGCAGTTCTACTCAATCATCTATATAGAAGGCAGTAATTAAAAAGAAGACTGTATTAGCCAAATTCTCTCAGGAATAATCTGACTAGATAATCTTCATCTCTCTTTAATAAGTATGTTGAACAGTTTGGCTCAGTGCTAACTCTTCTACTCTGCAGGTGGGTGTAAAGAACATACTTCTTCCTTGAGATTCTGGAAGAACAATCTTGGCTCTCAAACCCTGCTCGGGTTCAAAAGAGAAAGAAAAATTGTCCCTAATATATTAGAAATTCAGTATTTATACTGTAGTTTTTACTTTCTGACAGAAAAGTAAAACAGATGGCATTCCAAACAGTTCTGAGCAGAAGTAGGGATGTCTCATTTTTTTTGCCACTGGAACTTATCTGCTTCCTGTCTGTAAAAATTCAAGCCTGTTTGTTGTGAAAATAAGTGAACTTAAAACCACCTCCTACTTTAGATGAGTACAAGATACCTAGATGTGAAATGTAAGCAAAATATGAGTTGTTAGCATGGATTTAAGGTCTTTTGTGTGATACAGAAGAGTAAAATCTTCTGAATTATTTTTGAAAGTAAGAAAAAAATGGTCAAAAGTTTAAGGATATCTCAATCTCTCCTTCTCTTCTCCCTCTCCATTTGGCTCCTTTTGCAGCTACACACTGAGAGGCACATCAATGCTTCAGAGGTGGGTTTTTATGCCCAAACAGTCTACAGAAAACAGAAAAGTTGTTTCTGTCTTGTGTCCACTGAAGAGTTGGCTTTTAGATATAATCCTATTTGTTGACTTGTTGTAGTACACTGCCAGGATTATCAATTTTCACAGAAAGATTGATCATGATATTAAAACTTTCACCTGGGTTATTATATTTTTAAATATTATACCCAATTTATAGGGTATAATAGGGGTTTATAGGGGTTTGTTTCCAGAATACTAGAGTGCACTCTGGAGACCAAAGCCTGTAGCATGGTGAGAACTCAGGTTACAGATGCTGCCAGTGCCTTAGAGTTTCTCATTTCTGTGTCACATCAACACGTGTGCCTTCTCCAAGCCAAAATATGGAAGTGGCTGATTACCTTCATACTTTATGTTTCATTATTCAATAGTAAGGAGAATCCAGCAAAATGGGCCTGAATTTAACCCTGGAAGAAAGATTCACTGTACTTGCTTAGAGGTGGGGCCAGCCCTAAACCAAGCAATTATGGATGCAACTTGGGAACTGTGGTGCCCAGGGAATGAAATCAAAGTATATTCTCACCCCTGTGGTAACCAGGTGGGTGTGGGGAAGAATGTGGGTGGGCAACTGGGCATTCAAAACAGAGTGCTGAGTGTGCACTTAGTGTTTTTTGTATAGAACAACAAATCACTGTTAAAGTTAGTGCCTTAATGTGATTTACTGAGAATTCATTTTCTAAGATAGACTACTGTAGTGACCAAGTGGCCTTTGTGAGTTAACATCACTTCACAGGCCAGAGGTAAAAGTGGGGACACTGGTTTGCCAGCAGTTTAGATATCCTCATGGCTGCTGAAGAAGGAATTAGTCTCTACTTAAAGGAGAAATGTTATTTCTATGTTGATAAGTAAGAACAAATCCAAGAAAATATCTGAGAAATATTACAACAAGCCTCAAACCTAAAAACATCCCAACCATTTTCATGGCTATTAATTCATGGTTTCTTTCACTACTTCTTTCCCCTACTGTCCCAGCCTTTATAATTTTTCATTGATTATTATTTAGACATTGTCTATTTCTGATATTCATGTTTTTCTTGCAGAATCAGATCCAGGTGTAGACACATTATCAAAATGGACTAAATTTTTACTAAAAGAACCTAAACCCCATAATCAACCCTTTCTTTAGTACCCTACATACATTCGAACTCTACACCCACTCTCAGCAGAAAGCAGACAGAAAGAATTGATGTCCTATTTTCTGCCTCTTCTCTTCCTGCTTTGTTTTCTTTTATTTTATATAATCAGGGGTTTAAAAATATAAGGTCTGGAAGCTTGCTATACAACCTCACACCTAGAAACTTGGCTCCTTCCTGAACTCTGGAGAAAAGTAACACCTATGTCTAGACAAGTAACATCCTTTTTGGAACAGCGAGACCCACTGAGATAATAACATATGTGCTGCTCTGCTAACATGATTTGGCTAGTACAGCAATATTTCTTCTTCAGAAATGCCTTCCTTTTCTCCCTATAAAACCCTTGCTACAATATATGTCAGTGCTGAAGCTCTTTTTGGCTTCAGCCCATCTGCACCCAGATGTCCTTAATAAAATTTTGTTAAACCCTGACTTGGCCTCAAGCATCTTACTCTCAGCATCCCTAACAATCTGCAAAAAAGAGAAATATGACCAAATTTACAAACTAAGGAGATACTGGTGTTTTTATCTAAATTACCATAATATATTGATTACAGAATTTTTTGAGGAGAATCATTTCACCTCATTATAAAAAGATAAATTTTATGTTACATAACATGATGTACATATTATTTTGAAAATTAAACAATTGATGTCACTAAAATTATGACTGTAGCTACCAGAAATAAGTAGTATGCATTTATATCCAACCCCAATACCCACAAAATTAGAGTGAAATTACAATCACAATAATAATATGAATTATAAATTATTATGAAATTTATTTTTATACAAAAAACAGCAAGAATTCATGGCAAAAGTGTAGGCAATTCAGTTACCAGGGATCCTGTTGGCACTGGTGCCTTATAGATATTCTGTTTTCTCTTGTCCAGCAGCATTTTCTGGAACAAGTGGGTAGCCACAACTCCTGACCCATAGCATTGCTATGAACACCCTACCCTGCACCACCCACCCAGGCTAACTTTTTTTGCTCCTCTCTCCCCAATTCCTTGTCAAAGGTTGCCACCTTTGGTGGTGGGAAAACCCATGATGCACATGGTTGGAACCCCTCTGAGGCTGTGTGCATTCATCTGGGGGAGTGTGCACGGAATGAGGTCCCATTAGCTTTAATAACAGTTTCTGCCATGGCACACATTTCACATAACTCTTGACAGTCTGCTGAGTAAAACTGCAAACTCCTAGCAATGCTCTCCAGTGTAAGCAGGTCCAAGCAGTTTCCCTGGGATTGGAATGCCACATCATCTCCAAGCACAACTAGAAAAAGAGAATGGATACCAAAAACCAACTCTCAAATAACAAACATCAAGCTCCTACTTAAAACCTTCCCATGTGCGAGTCCACCCCACGACCCCACTTCCTCTCCTACCCAGTTCTCCCCCACTCTCATTTCTCCCTAGTCCAACCACATTAAGAAGTCTAGTTTAGGGGAGTTTCCTTGTGGTGTAGTGGCTAGGCTCCAGTGCTCTCAACACTGCAGCTCAGGTTTGATTCCCAACCAGGGAACTACCAAAAAGAAAGAAGTCTGGTTTCCCACTCTTTCAGGATGCTCTCAGCGACCCGAGAAGCACCAAGTCACGGTATTTTTTCCCATCAGAGTTTTGAATGTGTCCCACAGCCACTTGTTCCACAAAACCTAAAGTTTGTGCTGGAGCGGGCTCTAGCAGCAAGGACCTTTTTGTTTCTTCGGTCAGGTAAGGCCCAGGATCTCCAAAATGTGCATCACCCCAAATCCAATTACGCACATTACTCATTCCACCCGCACACAGGACATTTCCCCTGGTTTTCCCACATCAGCCACAACCCCAGTGCTTGCTGCCAGGGCTCATACCACTCACAACAATTTAGAGAAGATGGTGCCCCCAAAATATTTGTGCTGAAGGTGCAGAGAAAGAAGAGAATATCAAGTTCCTTGGTGCCAATTTTAGGGTGGGTGGCAGGAAAGTTTGCTGGGACTGACCTGAGGGCATGGAAACCTGAGGGTTCCTGCTCTACTAAGCAGGCTTCTGCAATAGGAGCCATGAATCCCACCTAGCTTGGTGGCAAGTGGGGAAGCTGGGATAACACAGCAAGTCTCTGTCAGCTACCCTGTATGCTACTGTTTCAACACAAATGCAGAAGACATTGGCCACCTCCAGATTTCTGCAACCCAAGCACCTTGGTAAAGGAAAGGCCAGCCCCTGGCCTTTTCTGTCCCAGTGCTATGATTTTGGAAGCCCCCATTCAGGGTGGCCTCTGCTGATCAGTCAGAGTACCACACCTGAGTTTTGACTGGGTTGTGGCAATGTTTTGAGTGTTTAGCACTGTGCTGGGAACTAACGTAATGCTGAGAATTGTGAGTACTTTATGCCCTCAGAAATTCATCTCAGCTTTTTTTTTTTTTGCACAAGCTGAAAACCTCTACAAGTACACATATCCCATCGTATGTGTCACATCGAAGAGCCAGATTCCACCATTTTCAGCTTGCACAGTTTTCTTTCAAATCACGAGGACATTTTCCTTCATTTCTACAAATTTTTCTGCCTGTGTATGAAACCCTCACACACAGTGAGCCTTGGAGGACACTCCTGGTTACTGAGACTGCTGTCCTATTCACCATCTTACTAAAAAGAAAAATATTCTAATGTCAAGTAGTGTTGATCATAAAATTACTATTAGCAAAACATACTAGCTGATATATTGGTACTTCTTCTAACTGCTCTATGGCAGAGCATAACCATGATTTCATTTTACACAGGTTGACTAACCACAGCACCTGTTATGTCTCAAGAGGGTTCTTCAATGGGCATGTTTTAAAACTGTCCCTGGGCCCTAGCTCAACTCATCCATGAGGTTTGCTTTGAAAATGAGAATCTCTGAGATCTTTGGACACCCTGTCATGTAAGACCCTTTTCTCTGAGCATCCCCACATACACTAGGATAAACACCCATTGACACACACACACAAACAAACATACACACACACACACACACACACACACACACACACATACACACACACACACACTGATAATCCAACTGAGGGTCAGAAGGAAAGTGCACACAAAAGAGGATATCAGGGGTTGGAAATAGTCATTTGAGGACGTTCTATCATGTGCAGAAACACTCAGTCTCTGGGCACCATGTTCAGGTTCCATAGTAGGGGGACAAGAGATGTCAGAATGTTGGGAAGGGCAACCACAAATTGCCCAGCGGTCTGGCTGAATCAGTGTCATTCCTGAGCATGTAGAAAGAACAAGCTGTAGATTTAATGTCTTCACCCTAGGCACCTGAAAGTAAAGGCAGACACCCTCAGTATAGTAGGAATTTAGAAGAGAAGGTCTCAGCTTACTTCTTCATCAGGTGCTGTGCAGTGACGTGGTGGCCCCAAGAGTCTCACAGCCTGCAGGAGGGCCAGTTGTCTCTGGGTCTCCATCAGGACCCAGGGTGTTCTGTGTCCCTAAAAAATGTTTTCCACTCCCTGAAGGTCCTTCTGTGCAAATGGCTGCTTGGGTTCCAGGGACCTTTGTCATGCGTAATGTGGCAGAGTACAAAAACACTCAACCAAAAATCAGAGGCAAACCAACCTTATTTGGAAACTTATGATCCTCATTTTGAAGTGGGTAAAGTAACTGTCTGGGCTATGGTGAGAAAATTTGTGAGAGAAGACACATTAAGTGGTGAACATATTATACATCAAGTTGACAATGCACTGTAGAATTGTATGCCTGAAACCTATGTAATCCTTGCTAACAGATGTCACCCCAATTAAAAAAAAATTGTGACTGAACCGTACACTCACCAGAACAGCAGAGAGAAAGAGGGTATGAAAGTGGCTTCTGGAATTCTCACAATCCCCTGGAACATGTAGGCCCAACCCCTTTCCTCCTGGTCCCTGGTGTACAAAGTCCTTTGAGGACCCCCAAACACAGGAGTGAGTTTTAATTTCAGGCTTTCTTGCCTCATGCTGCAGTACCAAGGCTGACCACCAGGAAGCAATCTGTTTCCACTGTTGGTCAATGGAAAAGGAATCAAGAAGCAAAAGAGGTCATTCTGGGTGTTCTTTTATTTGTTTTGTATTGTTTTGTTTTTGTTTTTGGGGTAGTTCTCTGGCTGGGAGTCAAACCCAGTCCACAGTGTTGAGAGTGCCAAAGTCTAGCCACTACACCATCAGAGAATCCCTTTGGGTGTTTTCTACTCCTGAGCAACATGCATCATCGATTATTAGCATCCATCCTTACAATTTGAGTACTCACAGAAAGGAGGACATTCTGAGACCTTTTTACTATTTTCTCAGCTTTGGGGACTACTGTTATAACCATACACAGTGCTGAGAATACCAACAGGGTCTCTGCCCCCTAGCCACTCAAACTTTGAAGACTGACATGAACTCAGCACGAGAAAAAATTCCTGTGAGAGATAACAGTGAGTGCTGCATGAAGGACCACAGGCCCTAGGTGTGTTTGAAAGTCTTCCATAGTTACATTTGTGCTATGACCAGAGGACAAACAGAGCCATTTCTGCAGAAGTCAAAAATCAATGGTCTGGTGTGGGGGAGCTCAAACTGACAATGAAATGGAGAAAGAAATAAATATTAGAATTTCATTAGGAGTCAGGCTGTGTGGAGAGAGCTTGGAGGTAAGGAGAACAGGACTAGATCTGGGCTGCAAACACATGCTTCTGAAATGCTGGGTTACTTCATTCCATTCACATAGCTCTTATGGGAACAAACATGGACTATATCACACACAGTCTCTGTGATCAGGCACCAGGCTTGGCAGAGCTGGGATTCTCTGCCTCAAGGTCTCCTGAGAGGCTTGGCTGAGTGTCAACTGAGGCTCACAGTAGGTGAAGTCTTACTGTGGGCCCACATATGTGTTATTAGCAGGATTCAGTTTGGACTGGGTTAACAGTCTTTACTGTCTGTGGACCATATTTTTAATTTGTGCTGGTGCCTCATAGAGCAGATTATAATATGTCAACTTGCCTTTCCATATAATGGGATCAGAGAGACAAAGTGAGACAAACAGAAACATATACATTGAGGCAAACAGAAAGAGACCTATGTACAGAGAGAATCAGGGCCCAACAGACAGAGACAATGACAGAGAGACAAAAACATATTGAGACACAGAGAGACAGAGGGAGTAAGCAGAGTCATAGAATTTTCATATCTCAGTGTTAGAAAAGACAGCCATCATTTTCTCTTATTCTATTATATACTTTAAAACCCAGTCACAAAGTATGTCCAGATTTAGACAAAAAGGCTACCACAGGGATGTTTTATGTGGAGGTAGGAACACTGGAAGCTACAGTGAGGCTGCCCAGCACATAAGGCAAGATGAGGCACTTAAACCTGCGATTAAACATAATAGGATACCCTGGGAAGTTCTATGCCAAAGGTAATGATGTAAGAATTTCTGTTCATTTAAACCCACCTGGGACACCAGCTGGAGAGTCAGTGAAAGTCACTGGTCCCAGAGCAGACCCAGCCTGTGAGCACTGTGTTCAGTGATCTGCCCAGCATTTCACTGATTGTCCCATTGTTGCATCTGTGACTGAGCTCATGTGACCTCAGCCCAGGAACTCCAGGCTTTACACGTGTATTTAGATCTAAAATTAAATGCTAGAACAACAAACACTGCAGATGGGAGCCTAGAAAGGTCCAAAAAGACAAGTGTGCCAACAATCACATCACTGGTGACAATAAATGTCAGGTGTTAAATCAGTTCTAAATCCAGAAAGAGCCTTGGCTTCACCCAAGTTTTTCTGATGTTTGGGGTGAGTTATGCTGGTGCAGCTGTGTATGAACTTGGCATGGGGTAAAGGGTGAGAAAGCACAATAAAAGAGTCCTTGGAAAGGCCTCGTCTCAGAAAGTGGGAAGCATTTTCCAGGTAGGGAACCCAAGGTAATGACCACACTTCCTGATCATAAGGCACAACAGAACTTGGAGCCCTGGTAACCAGGCAGCCACAGTCTAGAGAAGCCCATTCTCAGCTCACTTGGTTAGAGACTTTTGATGTAGTATAATGTTTTCTTATTGTGTCACTAGGGCCCGCGGAACTGGACTCAGGAAAGCCTGTAGTTTAAACCATTTCTCTTGCCTCAAATATTGTTCAGGTCTCACTCCAAAACCTCCAGCAATTTTCAAAGAAAACAAAAGGTAACATGAGAAGGCCCAGGGTGGTCAAGGCTAAAACAGGCCAGCTCTCTGATCCCACCTTGACAATAGTATGTTCCCTCCCTATGTGTGTATGTGTGTGTGTGGTGCTGGCGGGGGTGGGTGTTCACATAAGCAGGACATGCCCTGACCAGCAACCAGCTAAGGAGAACTCAGTAGCCTAGGGGCCTTGTCCTGTTCACATTCCAGATAAAGGGTGGCTAGCTGGGATGTGGAGGATGAAGTTAATTTGCCTAGGGTTTATCACAAGGGCTCCATGAGAATGTCATGCCACCGAATTGAAGTTTGGGCTGACACAGTCTCATTATGAGTTGGAAGCTCAAGGTCAGGTGGGCAGAAGTGCTCTGATGCTTCCACACAGGCTGCTTGTCAGGGTCACTGCAGAGCTCAAGACAGGACATCAGCAATGACTTAGTCAATGGGATCATCTTCTCCATGTTTATCACATGAGAGGCAAGTATGCTATGTCACCAAGGGTCAGCGCAGAATCTCCATGAGAGTCACCATGGACGTATCTCTAACACTAGGGCTTAGAAATGGTCAGGCAAAGCTACCAACCAAGACAACTCCTTTGCCTCTTCAGAGGGGTCCCCTAGGTTATGCTTTCAGGTCATGTCGACAGGCTTTGATCTAGAGCACCAAGCTCAACTTGTGCTGACTTAGCCTGAGAACCTGGATTCCAGGGAGTCAGAGCCTCATGCTGAAAAAGGCCTGTGGGAGTTACACACGAGCCCACAGGACTCAGTGCCACACACACAGGGTGAAGCCCCAGAGGCTGATATTGGGCCAGGTTGAAAAATGGGACTCAGACCAACATCTGTGCCTGCATCTAGGGAAGGTGGTTTCTCTGTGGGCTTTGGTAATGGGTCCTAAATTCAGAATGAACCTGGCATGTAAGTACCTGGGTCACTTTTGCTCCTGTCCCCACTTCAGCTCCAATTCAGATATCTCAGCATGGTCCAGACCCAGTGTTTTTGTCTCCTGGCAAGCAGGAGCCACACAGTGTCAAAGGCACATTCGCCTCCTAAGGAGTATCCACCTTGAGCAGCTTCCCCAGAGCTTCAAGTTTTCCTGATGGTGAAGGAGCTGTAAGTGTATCACCATCAGAGAGACCTTCATCTCTGGAAGGATGGGGGTCAGGTGTCTGGAGCAGGTCTTGGAAAGGACCTGGGCCTGGTACAGAACTCAGCACACATGGAAAATAAGCAGTTAGCAGCACAAGCTCTGGTGTCCCAAGGACACCTAGGGATGTCATGGTGCACAGTACCCCTACAGTGGTGGCTAGATCTGGAACACAACCCTTCACTGTTTCTTGTACACCTTTAATTCTGTCCCCAATCTGAAAATTTCTTTTCTTGCCTTCTATTTTTCAGTTTGTTTTTTCTTTACTTTACTTTTATACATTTATATAGTATCTTACATTAATGTGTTAAATTAATGATAGTAAAGTTTAATAATTATCCTAATAAAGTGTGCTTTCATGAGAATTTAGTTAATCCATTTTCACTATCAAGTTGTGAAATTTTTCATCTCCCCCCCAAAAATTTCTCATCCAATTTCTTCACTTTCCACTTTATTTTCAGCTTCTGGAAACTTTAAACTATTTTTCTTTCAGGTCCTATACTTATTCTGGATTTTTCCAATTATTCTAAGCATAAAATTCATTTTCTTCCTTGCTTTCTCACAAAGTTTTTGAATAATTCATTAATTTTTGCTTTCATTTTCATTGGTAAAGTTTATTTATTATTGCTGTCAATTAAATATTGAAACCCCATATGAATTGAATATTAAATGTATAAAATGAAAGCATTTTGAAAATACAGTTAATAACCAGCACTTGTGAAAATTAATAGAAGTCTGATAAATGTATGTAGACACTTCGTTAACCTGAAGTCAAGAAAGTAGCACTCTTGCACTGTTACCTTCAAATCAGAGAACAAGGGGTTAAATAGTCTTGTACTTTTCACTAGCTCTCTGGCATTGAACATGTTAGTGAACCTTTAAAACCTGTTTCTCCAGCTTTCAATATATTTTACAGGAATAACTTTATCATGCTTTTTAATTAGGTCTTGCAATTCTTGTATAAAGGAAACTCAAGGAATGCCCATGAGATACAGCTTAGTTGCTAATGAAGTACTCCTGTTGATATCTTCTATGAATATTTCTATAACACTTTCCATTGATTTCCATACATTACTGCTTTAATTAAGACACCAGAAACACAAAGTTTGTCACTGAAGCTTAGCAACCTATGGCAGACAGTCTCTTTCTCTATATTTTATTGAAAATATACCTAAGCTTTAAAAAAAAACACTCATGTGGATGTATCATACAGGAAAGAAAATATAGTAAATAAAATTGCAATTATTATTTCCAGTGACTGATGGATTATTAGACTTATTGAAGTAATCCCTTTGTAAGGTATACAAACATGTAATCACTATGTTGTTTTGTACACCAGAAACTAATATAAAATTGTATGGCACCAAATATTGAAAAATAATTTTTAAATTAAAAATATATATACCCCAAGAAGTGTTGTCTACACTGGAATTTGGAAAGTGATTTTAAGTACAATTTTTTTAGTGCACTGAATTTGATTGGTGTCCAGTAATGACTCAGAAGAGAGTTATCTCCAAAATGACACTTTGCAATGATCAAAGTGGCATCTCTCATCTAATGACTAGTGTACTTCCTCAGACTCATTGCTCTTTCTGAAATAATTTGATTTTTTGAGTTATTGAATTTATTAAAAAATTGTGTCACACATTCTCTGACTCTCAGTGATGTTTCATATGGTTTCTGACTTTTTACTGTATTATGTAATTCACATATGCACATCTCTACTTCTGATGTTCACTCAAGAGTGTTTTATTACTTTGGGATGACTTCTTAAAAATAATATTACTCTTTAAAGTATATAAACTTATTTATGGTTTGAGATACTTATTGGTGAACAACTGTAAAAAAATGGTGTGTTTAAACTTACAGTTACTTTGAAATTAAAGTATTTAGCCAATTTCATTGCACATGCACTGTAACATGAAATATTAAACAAGAAGGGAAAAAATCCAAAATTAAATATAGAAAATCACTTAAAAATATAATGTAGATGATTTCTATAAAATGTACAATAACAATATCATCTACAGAAAAAAAGTGTCACCATATTTTAAAACTAAGAACATATCAGTATTTCCATCAAAGTTACAAGAGGAAATTGAGTCCAGAATAATTTAAGAAGAATCATTTCAGATCATTTTTAAGAGATAGTGTTAATGTTATACAATCTGATGTATATCATATAATTTTAATAACAAACAACAAATGGAACTAAAATTAAAACTACTGTTACCAAAAATAACTAGTGTGCATTTATTTCTCACACAAATAACTGCAAATTTAGAGTAAAATTTCATTTACAATAATGACATTTTCTATAAATTATTATATGATTTATTTTTATACCAACAACCAGTTAAAATCTACAGCAAAATTGTAGACCATTCAATTGCCATAGCTACTGTTGGCAATGGTGCCTCATTTTTCAAAAAAAATTTTTTGGGGGTGAATCCCTGGCTGGGAATCGAACACAGGATGCAGTGTTGAGAGCGCTGAAGCCTAGCCACTACACCACCAGGGAACCACCTCATTTGTTTTATGTTGTCCCTTGTCTGGCTCCATTTTCTGGAAAATCTGGGTATTCCCAATTCTTGCCTTTGTTATAAACATCCCCACAATTGCCACCAAAACAGCAAAAGCCAATTTGTCCTTTATATCTTTCCCCAATCTTCTGCTAGAGGCCATCAAAGTTTGTGATTTAAAAATCCATGATGCACATTGAAAGAAGCCATCCAATGCTGTGCGAGTGTCTCAAGAAAGTTATTCAAACAGGGGCATGTTAGCTTTAGCCAAGGTCAGTTTCTACCATGGCAGGCATTTCACAAAGGTACACCTGCAAACTCCTAGCGGTTATCACGAACTTAAGCAAGTCAAGACAGCTTTCCTGGAATAAAAATTCCAAATTATCCACAATCATATCTTGGTAGAGACACTCCAGAGACAAGAGGCCAAGTCTCAAAAAATGCAAACCACCCTGGCAGGGCATGCAAACCCTACTTAAAGCCTTCCAGGATGAGACTTCCCTTACCTGGACTTTAGTTCCTTCACTCTTTCACTCCTCCTGAGTCCATTTCTGTTAAAAAGTTCAATCCCAGTTGCAATGGTATGGTCTGAGACCAGAAAAGCCCCAAGTCACAGTCATTGTTGCCCCTCTGGGTTTTGAAAGCATTGCATAGCCTCATGCTTTGTAAAGTTACTCTTTCTGTTGGGGCAAGGTGGAGGAGGAAGGTCCCTGTCAGAAACTTGGTGGGGTAAGTTCCAGGATCTCCAAAGGGGTGCAGCACCACAAATCCAAGAGTGCATATCTGTTTGCACCATCTGGGAGGCTCACCCTACTGAAGCAACCCACCCACAGTGACTTCTTGCCTGGTTATTCCTCTTCAGCCAGTACCCCAGTGCAGGCTGCCATGGGCCCCTCTGAAAAAATGGGGCCCCAAAATACCTATCATAAATATGCAGAGAATGGAGAGAGTCTTGAAGACCATGGTTCTCAGCTTGGCTCAGCCTGGAGGAGAGTTAGCTGGAACTGGCAGCATAGAAATGGGCAATAAAGTTTCCTGCTTTGTCCAGTGGAATGCAATAGGAGGCTTGAGTATCAAGGGGCTTGATGTTGGATGGGAAACCCAGGCAAATGCTGTGTGACTCTATCAGCTTTGTGTTTTATGATACTCAGCATGCATCTGAAGCTTCCAAGCCTTCAAAGCCCTTGGTTGCCTTCAAATACCTCTTTTCAGAGCAGAGGCAAGGCCACATCTTGTCTTTTTCTATTCCAGTGATAAGATTATGGGAGCTCAGGCCCAGGGAAGCCTCAATTGTTCTGTCAGAGTGTGACACCTGAGTTTTGACGGAGTTTCCCAAACGTTTGGAGAGTCCAACACTTTGCTGAAAACTAAGGTGACACAAAAAAAGTGTTAGCGCATCTCCGCCTTCAAAAATTGATGCCAACTTTCTATACACAAGCTGTTGACAGCCTCTATATATGCACATATCACATTTTAGGTGTCACCTCAAAGAGCCAGACCTCACCTGTTGCCTTTTAGCTGCCAAACTGTCTGTCACCCACACATTCCCCATGACATCCTAATGCAGGAGCTGGGTGTGGAGGTCAATGGGGGCATAGAATATCTAGAAGACAGAACTGTTCCTCCCTCACTTGCACACCTCATATCATGCTGCATGGCCCCAGAAAAATAGCTGGTTAGCCAAAGATGGGTAAGATTCCTCAAGGAAGGAACAACCTAAGATAGGCACAGTAGCATAGGGGCCATCAGGAGAGAGCGTGGGCTCAACAGAAGTGAAGCATAAACCCTCAACCCCTCTGAGGTTAATCTCCTGCCCCCTGGCTGCCTTGCTTCTCACATACAGCTCAGGTTGAGGTCCAATAGAACGATATTGGTCATGCTCCCTTAGGTATGATTTGGATACTGTGTCAATCTCCTGGGGTGGTTTTGGTACACTAAGTCCTTGGGGCTATGTGTATGCATAAAAGCACAATATGTGCTGGAGCACAATAGGGACTTTTGGGAAAATATCCATGAGGCACGATAATCACAGGCCTTGGAAAAAACATGTTTCACTTTCTCATTCTTCCCACTAATAAAAGCTATGCATCAGGCCCGATTTGGGACACAGCCATTGAGGCTCAAGTCCCTTGGCCTGCTTGTATTAAGTATGAGGACATTTTTCTTTATTTCTGCAAAACTTTTTTGCCTGTTTATAAAACTCTCCCACATATCAAACACTGGAGGACATTCCTGGTTTCTGAGCCTGCTGTTCTATTCAGACTTTTACTAAAACAATATTATGAATATCAGGTAGTATTATAGTAAGTTATGTATTGTTACTTCTTTTGACAACTCTATAGCAAAACATTACCATGATCTCATTGTAGAAAAACTGACTAACCAAGTAACTGGTACATCCCCAGTGTGTACTTCAATGGCCATGTCTTAGTTCTGACCTTGGGCCTTGGCTCAACCTGGCAATGGGGTTTGCTTTTCAAATGAATATTTCTGAGATTCTGAAGCACCCATTCCCATTGGGTCTTTCTCTCTGAGATTTGCCAAATGCACATTATGTGTTTGTGTGTGTGTGTGTGTGTGTGTGTGTTGTGTGTGTGTGTGTGTGTGTACATGTGTGCGTGTGTGTGTGCATGCGTGTGTGTGTATACATGCCATGTACACACACACACACACACACACACACACACACACAAAATGACTGCCCACCTGTTTATATAAAGGGAAATAGAAACTCAAGAGGTTATCATACAGAAAGTCGAAAGTGGTTGGAGGCAGCTCTATCTTTTTTTTTTTAATTCATTTTTGTTGTTAGACTTATTGGGGTGACATCTGTTAGCAAGGATAACATCGGTTTCATGCATACAATTCTACAGTGTATTGTCAACTTATTGTATAATAAGTTCACCACCCAGTGTGAGTTCTCTTTCCATCACCTTATAATTAGCATCCCCTCTGTCCTCCCACACCCCCTCCCCTTTCTCCCCTCCCTAACCCACTCGTCCCCAAATAAACATTAAATTATCGATTGTGTCCATGGGTTATTTGTTTGTTCATTTCTTTTTTTCTTTGCTTTCAGTTTTATATTCCACATATGAGTGAAATCATGCAGTTCTTTGTTTTTTCTGTCTGGCTTATTTCACTTAGCATGATGATCTCCAGGTT
>PVJL010009873.1:0-53751 GCA_004026885.1 Lyroderma lyra | reverse complement strand
CGCTCCATAAGTCCAAAGCTGTGGGCCTGGCCTGAGACAGCAGGGTCGCCTTTGCAGCAGGCTGGGAACAGGAACTGCAGCCCTGTGTAGGTCTCCAGGGGGCTTAGAGCTGGGGTGTTATCTTTGCAGTTCAGAGTCCTCGCTCAGCCCTTCTACCACGTTCCAGAGGCTGGCTCCCAAACTCCTTCCGTCCCCAGCTTCCCAGTCTCTCTCCCCTCCCCCAAACTGCGCAGTTCCGAATAGTCAGCAGGGATCGCGTCCCGCGTGGTCCGTCTCTGCTCCCTTCCCTCTCCCCGACTCGGCCCTTTCTTGCCAGCCTTCAGGTTTACTTGCGATTTGTGGATTTCTCAGCAGCCGGTTTGTCGCTCAGGGTCCGCTTTCTTGGCTCCTGGTCGGCCGTTCAATTGTGTTTTCTGGGAGAGGCTTTAGGGACCTCCTCTCCAGTCACCATCTTGTCTTCTCAATGGCTTGTATCTTTAATGTTGTATCTAAAAGGACATCACCATAGTTAATTAATGTCATTTATATTTTCTCTTGTATTATCTCCTAAGAGTTTTATAGTTTTACATTTTAAATTTAGGCCTATGATCAATTTTAAGTTAATTTTTGTGAAGAGTATAAAGTCTGTGTCATTTTTTTGTATGTGAGTGACCAATTGTTCCAGCACCATTGTTGAAAGACTGTCTTTGCTCCATTTCATTGCTTTTGTTTCTTTGTGAAAGATCAGTTGACTGTATTTATGAATTCTGTCTTGGGACTCTGTATGTATTCCATTGATCTATTTGTTTATTTTTTCACCAATTCCACACCGTCTTGATTATAGTCATTTTATAGTAAGTCTTGAAGTCAGGAGGTGTTGTGCTTCAACTTTGTTCTTCTTCAATATTGTGTTGGCTATTCTGAGTCTTCTGCCTCTCCATATAAACTTTGGAATCATTTTTTTTAATGCCCATAAAATAATCAGTTTGAACTTTTATTGGATTGTATTAAATCCATAGATCAATTTAGGAAGAACTGACATCTTAAAATATTGAGTCTTCCTATTCATGAATATGGACTATCTCTGTACATATTTAGTTATTTGATTCTATGCATCAGAGTTTCATAGTTTTCCACCTATAAATCTTGTTTATATTTTATGACTAAATATTTCATTTTTATAAATAGTACTGTGTTTTTAATTTCAAATTCCATTTTCTTATTGTTGGTATCTTGAAAAACAATTGACTTTTCTGTTAACCTTGTATCCTACAGCTTTGCTATAATCACATATTAGTTCTGTAAGTTTTTTAAAATAGATTCTTTCAGGTTTTCTACAGAGATCATTGACACCTGAGAATAAAGATAGTTTTATACATTCCTTCTCAATCTTTATACTTTTTAATTTTATTTTCTTACCTTATTGCACTAGTAAGGACTGCTGAAAGGACTGCTGTAAGAGAATATCTTTGCCTTGTACCTGATATTATTGGAAAAGCTTTGCCTTTCTCACCATTAAGTATGATATTGCCCTTTATTCCTAGTTTACTGAGAAGTTTTATCATAAATGAATGTTAAATTTTGTCAAATGTTATTTTTCTGTATGTATTGATATATTCGTGTGATTTTTATTTTTTAGTCTGTTGATGTTAGTGATTGATTTTCTAATGTTGAACCAGCCATGCACACCTGAGATAAATCCCACTTGGTCATGGTGTTTAATTATTTTTATACATTTTTGGACTCAATTTGTTAATATTTTGTTGAGGATTTTTTACATCAATGATCATAATGCAAAACATTATTCTGTAATGTTTTTTTCTTATGTCCTAGAATGGTTTTAGTATCTGGGACACATAGAATGAGTTAGCAGTATTCTCTCTGTTTCTACCCTCTGAAAGAGATCATAGAGAATTGCTATAAATATTGTCTTTAATGTTTGGAAGAATTCACCAGTTTTGGATTAAATGCTGATTAAATTGCTTTAATATATGTAGGTCTATTCAAATTGTTTATTTTTTGTATGTGCGAGTTTTTATCAGGTCTTGTCTTTCAAAGAATTGGTCCTTTTCATATAAGATATCAAATGTGTGGGCATAGAGTTGGACATAGTATTCTTTTATCATCCTTTTAATTATCATGGAATCTGTAGTTATAATCCCTTTTCCATTTCTGATATTATTAATTTGTATCCTCTTTCTTTGTACTTTTTAGTTTGGCTAGAGGCTTGCTGATTTTATTTATCTTTCTAAAGGACCAGCTTTTGGTTTTATTGATTTTCTCTATTGACTTCTTATTTTCAATTTCATTGATTTCTGCTATAATTCTTGTTATTTCTTTTCTTCTACTGACTATGAATTCAACTTTCTCTTCTTTTTCTATTGTAGTTTCCTAAGGTGGAAATTTAGATTACTGATATTTAATCTTCTTTCTTTTCTAACATTCAATGCTATAAATTTTCCTCTAAAACTGCTTTTGCTTTTGATAAATTGTGCTTTTATTTTCATTCAATTCAAAATATTTTAAAATTTCTTTTGATATTTTTTCACCAATGTGTTATTTAGAAGTGTGTTGTTTAGTATTTATGTATTTGAAGATGCTTCATTTATTTTTATGTTATTGATTCCTAATTTAATTCCATTCTTAATATGAGAGGCAGACATTGTCCAATTTCTATATTTTTAAATTTGTTAAGATATTTTTATGGCCCAGAATGTGGCATAACTTGGTGAATATTCAATGTGAGCTGGAAAGAAATGTAAATTTTGTTGTTGTTAAATAAAGTAGTCTATAGATGTCAATTAAATGAAGTTGATTGATGGTAGTGTTGAGCTCAATTATATCCTTACTGATTTTCTGCCAGCTCAATCTGTTCATTTTTGTGAAAGGGATGTTGAAGTCTTCAACTATGATAGTGGATTCATATATTTCCCCTTGGAATTCTATCAGTGTTTGCCTCATGTACTTTGATGCTCTGTTGTTAGGTGCATAAACATTGATAACATGTTTTCTTGGAGAATTGACTCCTTTATCATTATGTAGTGTTCTTTATCCCTAATAACTTTCCTTACTTTAAAATCAGTTCTGTCTGAAATTAATATACCTGTTTTCTTTTGATTAGTGTCAACATGGTATATGTTTCCACATTCATTTACTTTTAATATCAATGTGACTTTATATTTACAGTTCATTTCTTATAGTAGTGTGGTCCACTCTGACAATGTCTGTCTTTTAATTGCTATATTTAGACTATTGGTATTCAAAGTGGTTTTAATTTAGTTGGATTAATAGCTATCATGTTCTACTGTTTTTTATTTACTACCCTTTTACTGTGTTTCTGTATTTTTGTCTTCCAATTTTTTCTGCTTTTTATGGTTTTAATTGAGTGTTTCATATGATTCTGTTTTTCTTTCCTAGCATATAGTTATAATTCTTTCTCTTGGTATTTTTTAAATGTTATTTTTAAGCCCTAAAGTTTGCAATATAAAATTTTAACTAATCCAAGTCCACTTTCAAATAACATTATACCATTTCATAGGTAGTATGAAGCCCCTATAATAACAAAATAGTCCTAATTTTTCCTCTCATCCCTGTATCGTTGACCTTCATTTCACCTACATATAACCATAAATGTATACATAAGCATATATACACATATTAACACATAACTTAAATAATGAAATACATTGTTGATATTATTTTGAACAAAGTATTATCTGTTAGATCAATTAAAAATAAGAAAAATAAAAGTTTTTACTTTACTTTCAGTTATTCCTTCTTTGGTATTCTTCCTTTTTTAATGCAGATCCTAGTTTCTGACCAGTATGATTTTTCTTCTTTCTAAAGAATTTCTTTTAACATTTCTTGCAAAGTAGGTCTAGTGGCATCAAATACTCTTTCTTTGTCTGAGACATTCTTTATTTCTTTTTCAGTTTAAGGTATTTTTTTCCCTCTAGCTTCTTTCTGGAATTTATTTTATGGTTTATTTTCTGTAATTTGAAGATGATATACCTAGATTTTTGTTTGTTTGTTTTGGCATTTATCATTTTTTATGTTCTCTGAGCTGCACTTCTTGGATCTGTAGTTTGGTTTCTAATTTGGGGAATTCTCAGAAATTATTGTTTTAAATATTTTATTTCTTTTTATCTTCCTTTTCCTGATATTCCTGTTACATAAATATTATACCTTTTTGAAATTGTTCCACATCCTTGAATATTCTTTTCTGATTGATTACTTTTAGTCTCATTCTCTTTGCTGTTAAGTTTTCAAAAATTTTATTGCTATATCCTTTTTAGTGCTTTCCTCAGCTCCACTCAATCTACTAATAAGCCTATCACAGATATTCTTTATTTCTATTACAAACTTTTGCCTTTAGCATTTATTTTTGGTTCTTTCTTAGAATTCCCATCTGTCTCATTGATGGTCCATCTAGTTGCAAGCTGTCTCCTCTATCCATTAGATCTCTTTAATAAAAGTTCTTTTAACCTGGCCTGATCATTTCAACTTCCCTGCCATGCCTGGTTCTGATGCTTGCTTTGTCTTTTCAAAAGGTGTTGTTTGCCTTTGGGGATGCCTTGCAATTTTTTTTTTCTTGAGAGCTGGCCATGATGTACTGAATAAAAGAAACTGCTATAAATAGGCCTTTGGGAATATGATTATGAGGTATGAGGGTGAGGGGTGGTGAAATCCTATATAGTCCTATGATTAGGTCTCAGTCTTCTAGTGTGTTCATGTCTCTGGACTCTGAACTTCACAAGTGTTTTCCCCCTTTGGTGGGACAGCATGGCCACAGTAATCTGGAGTTGGTTATTTCTTTTCCCCCAAGTCAGTTAGGTTCTGATAATACATAGCAGGTTAGGCTCTGGTATATTTGATGCCCCTAAGGGCAGGCCTTATGAAGAAGAACAGAGTGCTCCGGTGTGTTTCAAAATGGTTCCTGTCCTCTTTCCCCGCTGAAAGCCTGAGGGGAATTTTTCTCATGCATTTACTGTGGGAGCCTGGTCAAGCTCCTCAAGGTAAATCTCACAATATCATGGAGTTTTTAACTCTCAGAGTTGTCCCCCCTGAGCCTCCAGCAACTTATCAATTACAGTTCAAGACTTCCTACCTCAACAGTTTTCCTGGCTGATGTCTCTGAAGAGTCTCTGCTCTTGTAAGCTGGGGTTTCCTGTGTTTACTTGTCTGTCTCTACAGTCTTAGGTGCAGCACTTCGTCCCCTGTCCTGTCCTCCCTTCTCCTAGGATCCAAGAACATTTTTTTTTATTTTTCAGTTTGTTCAGCATTTATAGTCACTTCTAGGATTCAGTGGTGACTTCCAACCTCCTCATATGTGAGAACTGGAAACTGAAAGCCCTGGACTTTATTTTTTAGGTCCCGTGTTGGGTATAGAAAAAAGCTGTTCAGAAATTTCAGAGTTGCCATATATCCCCTCTACCTCTCCTATCAACATTTTCCTCTCTAATTACCATCTAGCATTACTGTGGTATATTTGTTACAATTGATGAATCGATATCAATGTATTAATATTAACTAAGTCTGTAGTCTTTACATTGGGATTTACTCTTAATATTGTACACGTGATGGGTTTCGACAAATGCATTTATCTACCATTACAATATAATTCGGAATAGTTTCACTGCCCTGAACATGTCCTGTGTTTCACCTATTCATTCTTTACTTTTTTTTCCCTCATAACTATTGATCTTTTTACTGTCTTCAAAGTTTTGCCTTTTGAAGGATGTCTTATAGTTAAAATCATATCATATGTAGTCTTTTCAAACTGATTTATTTCACTAGCAATATGTGTTTAAGTTTCTTCCATGTTATATCTTGACAGTTTATGCCTTTTAAGTGTGAAATAATACTCAGTTATTTGTGTAATGATTGTTTTTCAGTAACAAAGTGGGTTAACTGAGGTATCTTGTAGTGGAAAGAATAGGATTTTAGAAGCTTACATTCACAAGTTTTGTAAGTAGCTTTGACATGTTTTAGCTGTGAGTTTGGGCAATGTACTAATAATCTTAGAGCTGCAGTTTTATCTTCTGTCCAATGAAAATATTATTTATCTTTACATGGTCATGGTAACAAAATAACATGCAAAGTTTTACCATTGTACCTCATCGTGCTGACACAACAGTGACAGCAGCTGTGATGGCCAACAAAAGTAGTTGTAACGTGCTAGGCAATAAAGGACATTATCTTTTCAGTGATAAATTCCTGCTTTTAATAAATATCACTTATTTCATAAATACAGATAGACAAGTACAGTAGTGACTAGCAATCAGATAATGTCTACAGTTGACCAAAAATACAACAAATAGAAAATAAAAGACTTTAGGTTAATTAATACAAAGAAATAAGCAAGCAAAATAGAAGGTGAATGATGTGAGAAAATAATCCATATTTAATACTCCTAGTTGGGTAGGAATTTCTGAAATGGAAAGCTTTTTATCAATGTAGTTTTCAGTTTCAGTAAAGAAAAGTTAAAGCAAATGAATATTAGAATATTTTGAAATATTTTAAAGTTACTTCATATTTACTAAGTATGTGTATAATGTGTTTTCATAAACACTCCAAAAATGTTTTAGTTAGCTCAAAGACTAAATTCATAGACTATGTATACAGTCACTATTGACATTTTTTATTGCTTTGGACTTTTATTAAGATTATTACAAATTATTAGCCTGAAAATATTTGGGATTTTAAAACAGAAAAATTGAAGAAAGCAAATTATTTTTAGTATTGCTGTAAGTTATACTTTGTATTTGAAGTACCTAAGACAGAGTCTTGAATCAATGAATTTACTTGATGATAGTGGGTGGGTAAAGGACTGAATGAATTCCTGGATCTTCCAAGATGGTGGAAAACACTATATTTAAAGAGAAGGAGCTAACTTACAAGGAGAAGACCACAGATGGAAGCCATGATGATTTTGAACAGGGGCTGGTAAATGTTTTCTACAAGGAGCCAAATAGTAAATACATATTAGGTTTTGTGGACCCCGTGGTCTCTGTTGCAACTACTCAACTCTGATGTTGTAATATGTAAATAGCCACTAACAGTATGTGAACAGATGGGTATGCTATGTTCCAATAAAATTGTAATTATAAATATAATCAGATGACTAGATTAAACCACAATTTGCTGACTTCTGAGTTAGAAAATCAGAAAAATGAAAACATTTTATTCAGATTACAAATTTAAATGACTAATCAATCTACTTTTTACTAAAGATTGACAGTGTGTGAATAATGATACAGGTTCATATTCTAACATAGTGCAAATTTTAGTTATATGTGTAAGAGTAAATATAGCTTTTTATAGAAATACTTCTTGATCATTTGGTAGAGATAGTATTGGGCAATAGAAAAATACAGGTTTAGGATTAGAAATTGAGTATGCCTTATTTTTAATCTTGGCATTTATGAGTTATATGATTGTGTTTTTTTGCTTAATAACTTTTTTGTGCCATAGTTTCCCTAGTTGTAAAATATGGATGAATGCTACATCATAAAATTGTTATATATGATGAGAGCTTGTATAAAGCATTTAATATAATTCTTAGAATGTAGTAAACACTCTCAAGGAATTTACAGGTAATTATTTACTTGTTGGATAATGTCAACATAGAAAGTTGAAAAAAATAATAATAGTACCTTATGTAAGATTTTGAGAATTAAATAAGATAATGTGTGAAAAATACTTACACTTAGCGTAGTGTTTGGCATATAGTAAATGTTCAATTGATATCAGCTACTGCTGCTGTTATTATCATTACTAAATGCAGTAATATACAAGATATATACGTTCAAAACCGAGTTTAAAATATGCAGGATAGAACATGATAAACACAATGACAATGATATAGTAATTAAATCTGATTAGGAAATCAGAAAAAAATTCACAGAAAAATGACATTTGAACTGTCTAGATAGAATAAATTGTATTTCAACTAGTGGAGTTAGAGATATTAAAGATAAACCAAAGGAGAGAGCAAGAAGGAGAAACAAGGATTTGATAAGCATGTTCAATGAGCGGTAACATAATATGATACTGTTTGTAGAATCTACACATTTCTTATTCAGACCTCAAAGCAACCCTGTGTGCTGGACATTATTATACATATTTTGTAGAAGAGCAATCTGGATTCAAATAATTTAAATGACTTTCCTAAGGTCATACAAGTAATATGCTCATCTTGAAATTGAACTCATCCCCCCTCCCAACATTAATGTTATTACCACCCTGCTATACAAACTCTCTAAAAGCAAGTGAAGCTAGTAGAAGCTTAATCCCCCATATGGAGGTCAATTGTTATTCTATGGTGCTGCCAAATTTTTTATATCTCACATTTAATTCATTAATCAAAAATATTTATACCCTTAAATTTTATTTCTTTATTCATTCAAAAAATGTTTTTGAAGGCTTACCATGTATCAGGCACTATTATTGGGGATAATATCAATAAAGAAAACAAATAAAGATATTTGTCATGTAGTTATGGGTTTTTCTTGGTTGGCTTGTTTCTTAACATTTTGGAAACTATTTTTAAGACTGAAGTGAAAACATATTATCAAAACACTGTTATTATTTCCCTTAGAGAAAAGCACAAAGTTATTTGTTATCTAATTTTCATTCTAGTTTCCTAAATAAAGGTATTTAAAAACTGATGCCCAGAGTCATTAGAAAGCACAATGAGAGCTCCATATGGTTGGTATGAGCTGATATTCACTTTTAAATTTCTGTTTTTATTTTTACACTAAAAACCACAACTCTTAACATGGTTGATGACATATTTAATTAAATTAAAATTTTAAAAAATACAACTGAAATAATAAAGCTTTATTGGTAGAAAGTTTTCTTTCTGGAAATATATTCAAGGCCAAAAAGAAAAAGAAAACAAGCATACTCAATGAAACAGCAGGTAGAAAGCTTGTATTACATTTTCTCAATAACAACATAAAAATACTGGATTCATTTATGATGAAACAGAACAGGTCTACATTTCAAAATTTGCTATTTTTGCATTTATATTTTCACAGGTTTAAAATATTCTTTATAATGTGAAACTTGTGCTTACTAGATTTAAGGCCTCGAGACAAAGATTCAGCTTTCGTGGAACAGCTGGATCTAATTAGAACCCAAAGTTCTGATTCCATTTGATCTGATTTCCCCATCTGCATGGAGTCATTACACCATAAATAGTGTAAGCTATAACTTCCAGTTCAAACCAGAAAGAAACTGGCAATCACAGCTCCTGTTATGCAAGGGTCACTGAAACTTCTGTTTAACACTGCAGCATTTCCATATAGGCTGACTCAGTCATTTAGAACTTTTGCACCAATAAATGAATAAGGGAGAAATATTTTTTTCCTATAGTAATCCATTCATTTATTTTTACTTGAGAGGGTTCTTAAAAATCTCAGTTGTCAGATTTAGTGTTAAAATATTCTCTATTATAAACTCCTCATTGTATAATTTCATGTGTACTTATTTTTATTTCATGTTTCATATATAACATTTCTTACATTTTCTCTTTTTTTCATAAATTGAGTGTTTAATGGACTTACAGAATAGACAAATATTTGGATTATAAAAGAGATCATTTTTCTCAATCACATCATTTTAGAAATGTAGAGACTAAAGGTCAAAAAAAGTTGTCTGACTTGTCTTCAGTTCACACTTAAGAGACATAGGATTGAAGCCACAGACTTCTGACTTCACAGCTATACCATTCATCTCAGTATTCGAACTGACAGGTCTGGGAAACCCTGCCAAGAAAAACATAATGTGTCTCCACACTTTCAGTTTGGCTCTTTCTTATTATGTAATACCAGTTGATCAAAGGTTTTACAAAGCAGAGAATAAAAAGAAAAATATATTCCTCCAAAAATAATTGCTTTAAAATTTGGGATTTTATGGTTTTATACATTTTGTTCATACAGTTTGGTGCCCTTGCTATTTGAATATATTTTATCCTGTCCTCAGGTAATTCATCAATCTTTGTCAAAGTAATGAACATGGTTTTTTAATGGCTAAACAGTGCCTTATATTGATATACCACAATTTAAAACAGCATTATGCTGTTTAATAGTTTTTGATTTGGTTATATAATAAAGGTTGTTTTTAATTTGTTTATATAATAATACTATATAATAATACTATGATGGTAATCCCTATACTTGTTCTTTTGTTTTGTTTATGCCCCTGTGATAAATTTTTTTTAATTTTAAGCCTTCTAATATGTACTTCCAAATCATCCTTCTGAAAAGGCTGTGCTAATTTAAAATTATACTGTGAGAATATGAAAAGTTTGTTTCACTGCACACACAACTAACACTGAATACCATCATTTCCTAATAATTTTATGTTGGATACATAAAATAACATTCAATTTCAATTTATATTGAATAAAAATGAAATTGTACACTTTTTCAGGCTTCTTGGACCTTTCGATAGATACCTAAATAACTAGAGAATGGTAAAATTAAGAAACGGTGGGCAAGGAAAGAAATAATCAATTTCAGCTGAAAGGATCAGAGGAAGCATTTAGCTAGAGTCTAGAAAGAGTCATCGGAAAATGATTTGAAGTGTGGAAGTAAACAGAAAAAGTATATTGAAGACGTGAACAAAAGATTTAGGTGTCATTAGGAAAAAGTAATGTTGAAAACCGAACATAGAAATATATAATAAACAGGTCCCAAAAGGCAAGTAAGAGTTTTCATATGCAATCCTCTGAGTAACAGAGGGAGGGTTTGTGGTCAGAGCACCATTAAAGGCTCACAGAAGAACAAACTAAAGGAAAGAGAAACAATGTAGCAGTAGGCTCTTCAGAGTTGGAAGGGACCTCTGAAAATGTTCTAGCTCCACTGTACAGTTTCTACATGAGGAAACTGAGCGGTTAAGTGCTTTGCCTAGAGTCTCATCTTGTTAGAAGAGGCAGAAATAGAATTTAGCCCCTGTAATTCCCAGTTGAATGCTCTCTTTGCAATTTTAAAATACTAAAACATCTTCAAGCAAACTGAGTTGCAGTGTTATGTTTAGCCCTTGAATCATTCTCTTCTCTGAAACCCAGTTTCCTCATCTTTAAAATGAGAAGACAGTACGAAAAAGACATGAACATTATTTGCTCTTATGAAAATTATTGAATTTCACCTGCTTATAGCTGACACTCAAGTTCTTTGTTTTCTGGGCCATGCTAATCTTTAAAAAAAGTAATGTTTCCTAGCATATACACTTTTAGATAGCTGAACTGCTTTCTTCTTCCCTGTGGTCAGGTAATTCAGAAACAGTTCTGCTTTTTGTTTTAAATTGAATTTTCTGAACAAAATTGTTTCTTAGCAAAGATGATTTATAAGGTATTTTAGCCCCAAAGCATTATTTTTAAAAAAGTTATAAACAACTGTGAATGGGGACAGTGCCAGTTGACTATATATTTTTCTGGCTCAAAAAAAAAAAAAAACTAGTAGAAGATATTAAATATTTTTATTGGAATTGTACTCCATTGCTTTCTCTTATATATATTTACTTTCTTTCCTTACTGCCTATGCTTTTATAAATAATATTTGAAGTAGCCATTACATACCAATTTGAGTTTTATGGAAATAAACCCATGTTGCAGTCACATGTGTGATATGCTAAGGGTAGACACCGTCACAGGTAGGTTGTTGGACATTGGTAGGTATGAAGTGACCGCCATTGATGAGTCTATGGCACTAATAAGGCTGAGATCATATATTTAATTCCTGTCCTGCAGTTCTGTTCCACCTCTGGCTTCAAGAAGTAGCATTAGTCAAAAAGGTGAATAAAAGACAAAGTGTAGAGGACTCTGTGTAAATCTGCCACTACCACAGGGAAAATGACAAATGAACGAAAGCTCACACATGAATCACTGAATGGTCACAGGAGCTTGTCAGTAGGGAGGGGGGAATAAAAAGAAAAATGGCTCATAGGTAGTTCATCTACTAGCACAGAACCCAAGTACTTACATGTGGCCTCAAACGTTGGTTGTGAGCAAGTGACTATTTCTTTACCAATAATGATACATAAGATTGTGAAAAAGATGTAGAACTCTCCTTCCATTCTAGGATGGGGCCAATGCAAATTATGTGGATTCAGTGCAATGTTGGTTGATCAAATTTCTGAACATAGTTTATAAGTCTAGTTTAAAGGATGCCTGGTTAGAAAAGAATGATGTCAGCATTTAGAAACTCTCCCAAATTAATCAGGGTTCCCAGTTGGCTCCCAAAGGCAGAAGATGGTGGGACAAGAAACTTCCCATGGCGTGGAATTGGGACTGGATAGAGCATGTGAAGAATGACTGGAGGTGAATCGAAAATGTCCTGAACACATTTGGTACAATACAAAAAATTCTGTTCGTGTTGCTTATCTCACATAGAGAAGCTATTCCTTTGACACATCTTTTAAATAAAGCTGGTATGACATGGCTAAAGCCAACAAACACTTTCTAAACATGAAGATTATTTTTACTTCAAGTAAAATACCATATCCATAACTGACTAGCTTAACATATTCACTCATAGTCTCTATCTGTAATAATAATTAGTAAAAATATTAATATATGGAGGCACAATGTTTCAAGTTATAAACAGTAATTTAAGAGCAGTATACAAGTTGTCCTGTTTGGGTCTCATTCACAACCTGTCAGTATTTCTGTTGGAAAGTCACTAAAGATCCCTCTCAGTTATTTAGCAGCATAGCAGCTCAGTTTCTCTCTGAAATTTAGATGTTATTTTGGTCAAAGATAAACAGATTCCATTATGCCTTACTTTGAAATAATATATGTACTTTAAACGTGAAGGGAGAAGCCCTTTTTCAGATGCACACTGCTCATCAATTATTCTTTCATACCACAGACAGATTGTCTTACTCTCTGGTATAAATCCTAACTTCAGGGGGCCAGGATAAACCAATATGTTAGATGTGCCCTCAGATAACTCTTTCTCTTAATTTCCATGTTCAATGGTTCTCAGAGGAAAAAAAATCAGTTTAATTTCAGTATATTTCTGGCTTATTTTTCTATGTAATGAGAGTTTAGGTCAGTTATATTATAATTAAATTCCTAAGATATATTCCTTATCTAGAAGAGATACTATGCAGGTTTAGGATGGCCTACTAATTCAAATTTACTAACTCTTGAAAGATCACAGAGAAGAAAATGAAATGTGGCTTAAAATATTAGTTTACAATGGTTATATATAGATACATATGAATGTATATATGGATATACAGACATTGCTGGAAATGGCAAAGAACCCCATGTCTGCAAAGACCAAAATACTGCAATGGTAAACTTCCAAATTTGGGGGGCAAAGTACCAATACTATTTCTACTTCTGTAAGATAATGGGAGCAGTAGAAGAACAGGATAACATTCCGAGAAGTATTTTTTCTTTCCTAAGAGTATTACAATTTAAAAATACCTGTCTAGAGTTCATGAACTATGCAGGGCAAAATTGCCAAACAAGGACTAAATATGGAACTTCCTAATCATTATTCAACTTCTCACCAGCCAAATATGTGTCCTCTGATTAACCCTGATTGAAATTTAATACTCATTTTACCTATTCTACCTAATCTGTCAAAACTACAGACAATGTGGAGATAAACTTTAGCCTCTTACTTCCAGTATAATCTTCAAATGTCCAGAAACTTCAGACTTAGTCATTTTCTGTAAAAGAAATTAAATCTTACCATGGACTTGAGAAATGATTCTACTGAATATTTAACAACCATAAAAAGTCCTAAGGTAATGATATTTTTACTCATTTATTATTTAGTTGTAAAAATAACTGTAGAGAGAGAGTACCATTCTTTGCTGCTGTAGGAATGAGAAAAAGGAAACAAAACACTTAATTCAGGAATATGTTGTATTCCTAAAATTTTGTTATGTAATTAAAATTTAATATGTGATATATAGCACTATTACTGAGTTCTCATATTTCCACATTCAAGGATTAAACACTTTGTAGAAACACTGCTGTCCTGCATATTTAGCTTATTGAGCTGTTATGCTTAAAATATATCACAAAGTTTAATTTACCTGTTCAAAAAGTGTACATTCCATGCATACTATGTGGAATGCACTCTTAAAGTACCTGCATTTTTCAAAAGTCAGAAAATGTTCAGTTGCTCTAAAAATAACTCCATACTGGAACATAATCTAAGATTTCTGCTGAAATTGTAAAAAGCAAAACTGAAAGGGCATGATGCAAACCTGACTAATTACATGCCTTGATTCCTAATTTGTCTTTGAGGAATAGAGTGCCCAAGAGAGTGCCTTAATATACAAAAGCTTGTCAAGATAGCAAAATTGCCTAAGATATAAACTTGTATAAATGTATAAATGGTGTGAAAACAACCTGTAGGAAAAGCCACTAGAAAAATGACTTAAAGAGAAAAATTTTGTGAGGAGAAAAACTAGTTTCTTCTAGCACACTTCAGAATCCTTCAGTAACAATATATGAGAAAACACTAATCTGGGAAAATAACCAGAATAAGCCTCTGTGTAAGGATCACTGTGGTACTGGAAGTAACACAACTCGGTTCCCAAATGGTGGTATACGTACCCCCACGGGTGTGTGCTAGGCCATTCAGGGGTACGTGAAAAAGTAATCAGTAATGGTGAAAAAGCAAGTAAAGAAATGTTAGTTATGGAACAATCAATGTTAAATTTGAATCATCATTAATGGAGACACTTCAAAATTAGATATTAGCAAATGATGATTGGTGAGGGTGTGGTTATAAACCCTCCCTCCAAACCTCTCTTCTACCATTCATTACCTACAGTTTCAAAACAATCCATTTGTGACATTTCTAGAACTTCCCCAAACATATAAATACATCTGTAGCCAGTCTATTTGATCAGTTTAGTTATTGACTGAGTGAAAGGAAGTGTGTTATCTTTCATTATAATTCTTTTCAAGTTTTTTTTTAATTTAATTAGTTTCAGTTATTATTGTCAGTGATTTTTAAGCATGTTAGTTATAGATCAGTGGTTGCAAACAGGAAATGGTAAAAAAAAAAAAAAACTTGATGTAGATTATAACCCATCGCCAAATACTTCTCAACATGTGTCCACAACTACAAGTACACCCAAGGGAGATAGTGAAAAGGTGTGTGCCTCAGATACTACACAGAAGAAAAGGAAATACCCTCAAGAGTATATTAAATAGGGGTTTTCATTTGTAGGGGATGATGAGTGGCCTAAGCCTCTGTGTGCTCTGTGTTGAGAAATATTATCCAATGGTTGCATGAAACCCTTTCTACTTATGAGACATTTAGAAACTAAACATCCATCCCATTTATAAAAACAAAGAAACATGTTATTTTTGGTGTTTAAAAAAGCGTCCAACTGTTACTTCATACATGATGTCAGGAAAGAAAGACAATGAAAATGCTGTTGAGGCTTCATACTGTATTGCTTATCGAATTGCTCAGTGTAGTAAAGACCACACCATAGCTGAAGATTTAATTTCTCCTTATCTTAAGGATACTGTTTTTTGTGTTTGGGGAAGACCATGTCCACAAAATCAATACTATCTCATTTTCAAACAATACAGTGTCTTGACGAATACAGGAAATGTCTGATGATGTTGAAGCTGTAGTAGTAGATAGAATTAGAAAAGTAAATTTTTTCCATCCAAGTTGATGAAAGTGTAGATGTTGCTGATTTATCTATTTTGCTCATCATCATGAGATACTTTGTAGAAAATGAAACCTGTTGCTTTGTTACCCATTGACCATTGTACAACAGGTGAAGATATTTTAATGCTTTCAATGATTATTTCATTGAAAAGGACAATAGTTGGTTGAATTGTTGTGGTGTATGCACTGAGGGAGGTAAGCCTATGTCAGGTTGTTTTATAGGCCTAAGCAGCCAAATTAAAGTAGTAGCTCCCATGTACCATGGAGTCACTGCTGCATTCATAGACAAAGCCTTGCATCCAAACCTCTTGCTAGTGAACTGAAAGATATTCTTAATGAGGTTGTAAAAGTTGTAAATTTTATTAAGTCACAACCATGAAACTCTAGATTCTTTAAAGTGCTATGGGAAGAAATGAACAGCATCCACAGCACATTCCTTCTACGTCCAGAGGTCAGGTGGTTATCTCATGGCAAAGTACTTACACAGATGTTTAAACTTAGGCATGAAGTCCAGGTAAGACCATCATTACCCTCTTGCTCCAAAGTTTCAAGACAGTGATTGGCTTCAAAGTCTTGTTTATCAGATAGTTGTCTAGAAATAAACAAACTCAATATTGGACTTCAAAACAGTTCAATCACCATATTCAAAGTAACTGACAAAATGGAGTCAATGATGAAAAAACTAGACTTTTGGAAAGCATGTATTGAAAGAGGTCAGCTTGAAGTTTTTGAAACTCTGCACAACATTCTTATTGGAGAATGACTTGCCCCTATCCCAAAATGTGAAAGAGAATACCATAAGTTACTTGGAAGGTCTTAAAGTGCCCTTTTGTAAGTACTTCTCTCAATGTGGAAAAGAAAACAACTGGATTGCACATCGCTTCAATGAAGAGTTCTTCAAAGAAGCTAAACTATCAATCAATGAAAAAGAGCAGTTAATTGAACTTTCAACCGATTCTTTTTAAATTCTGATTTTAAAAGAAAGCATCTTAATACATTCTGGATAGATGTCAGTGAGAAATACAACCAGTTCAGTGACTCCTATACCTCTTGCCATTTACTAATTCTGAACTAGTGGAGAGAGCTTTCTCTTTTTAGCCTTTCATAAAAGTAAGTACCACAACAAGTTCAATGCAATTCTAGATTTAAGATTGTATCTTACATTTTTTTGAGCCTGATTTCAGGAAACTAAGTTCATCAAAGCAAGCTCAAGGAACTCACTAACAATGTTTCAATTGGCTAGTGATCTGAATAACAATTATTACAGACTTTTCAGATAACACAAATAATTAATAATAAATGAAAAGTTTATATACTTGATCATTATCAATATTTAACTGTGTTCAAATATTATAAAATTAAATTTGTGATTTATACTTTTAGTGTAGTAATTTTTCTTTTCTACTTTATTACCTCATTTCCACTATTTTACATGAAAATAGGCACTGAACAAAAGCCTATTTTAAAAGAGCCGTTTTTTAAAAATTGGGGTACAATTTATAGAAATGGGTTTAAAAGGTGTAAACAAGTGGAAAATTATTGGGAACCACTGATGTAGAAGATCGTTTTAATGTTAAAAATACAGATGCTATCAATGTTGTACCAGGCTTGATGGTAAGCACTTTGATATCTCTCCTAATTAATCCTCATTACAATAGATATTTTTATTTTAAAGATGCATAAGTTGAGATATATGTTTTAAGTACCTTTCCCAAGATCTCACACATATTATATTCATTCAACAACTATTTATTGAATACTTATCACATGCCAGATACTGTCTTAGAGTCTTGGGATATGTGAGTAAATATAATATAATGTGGTTTCATGGATATTTTACTTTAGCAAAAGAAGACAGACAATAAACAATTGGCATGAACAACAAAACAAAAAAAGTAAATTATGTATTAGAATGCGATAGCACTAAGGAAAAGTGGAGAAGGTCAACAAAGATTGAAGATTGAGAATTATATGTTTAATAAAGTTCTCCCTGTAGGCCTCTTTGAGAAGGTGACCGTTGAGCAGGGACTTGAAAGCAGTGAGAAAGGTGTCCAGGTGTCCAGGTGTCCAGGTGTCCAGGTGGCCAACTAGGGAAGAGCATTTCAGCCCAAGGAAAAACCTAGTGCTGAGTCCTGACAGTGAAACGAATGCAGAGGAATGAAATCAGACAAGGAGTAGACAAAGCAGTTGGAGTTACAAGTGTCAAAACATGGGAAGATGAATGCCATTGTACTGGTTTTGGCTTTTGCTCCCAATAGAATGTGGAGCTCCCTTGAGCTGCTAGGATCTCTGCCATGATGAGCTGCATGGAAGCAGCTCTAAACTGGGCAAGAAAACAATGCCCCGCTACTGTGTGTTTGCTTCCCTGTGGCAGTTTCATGTTTTCCCACAGGAAACATATTTTCTGTAAGTAATAAAAGCGGCCGTAAATTGTTTATTTTGTTCACTGAAATGATTCAGTTTTTACAAAATCTATGAGAAAAGCTAATGAATGATTTCTATTGACTGTTTATAATTCCAAATAATTTCCAATACCAGTCCTGAGGTCATTCTGTTTACCACTAAATGAGTCTGGATTGTTTTTGAGTTTCTATTGGATTTAGGAAAATTGCAATATTTCTGAGCCAGAATTTAAAGAAGCTTGGAGTTTACAAATTGTAGCAACAACCCACATGCATATTCATTTGTGCTTGGATCATGATTGGCATAGTGGCGGTTTTAAGAATAACAATATCCTCTCTCTCCTAAACTCTGATTTTTCTCATCTATGTTCCTTCCTAAGAGTGGGTCTTAGGAATTTACAGAGGCAACATAATAGGCAGATGTATTTCTTTCAGGTAAGTTTAGCCCAGTACAATGGAAAAGTCAAGGAAATATGTTTTTGATACAACCTTTCTGCTTGACCTTCCAGTATATTCCTAAATCCAACAACCAGTTTTCCAATGACCCACTATTTTTCTCACCTAAGATACTCCTACAATATCACCAATACCACCATGATCACTCAAAAGACACATTTCCGGAAACATTAGGTGTCCCAAAAGGTGCATTATTGTACTTTGGGAATTGTATTCTATAGACCAGGGTCAGGCAAGATGTCAATTGTGGTCCACCAGTGCACCACCAAGCAATTTTGGGGTGACCACCTGAATTAAGAAAAAAATGCTGTAGTGGACACCACATTACATCAGGGTCTAGTGGCTAGGCAGCTAAACATAAAAGAAACACATTTTTTTGCACGCAGACTTATAGCTGCTAGAGGCGAGAAATTGGCTCTTCACAATTTCACAATCAAGGCAGCTGTATGTTCTGAGCAAGAGAAAGTAGCTAGTGGGCCGTGACACTAGGAGGAAATTAAAAGTAGCCATGGCCCTGAAAAAGTCTGCCCAAGCCTGGGATAGACTTTTTTCCCAGTAACTTTTCTTCCTTCCTTCTTTCTTTCCCTCCTTCATTCCTTTCTTTTTTTCTTCTCAATTACAGTTGACATTCAATATTATTTTATATTAGTTCCAGGTGTTCTATAGGCTTTTTGACAAGCCTAACATCAGGGAAGATGTGAGGAAACTTCAGGTCAGGTCAGAAGAGAATAGGGCAAATATCTGCGTTTACATGTGGTTTCATATCCCCTTATATCACTCTAAAAATGATGCTATATATAGATATGTATAAACTGCCTACTGTAATCTATAATAAGCATTTATAGATTTTATACTGCATACTAAATACTGAAGCAAAAACAATCTGCTTTATTAATTCTGGTGAATCTAGTGAATGAATAAATGAACAAATTAAACAAAACAAAACACCCTGCTGCCCTAATTGATTTGTGCTTTCCTTGCCATTTAATAAAATATTTCACTTACCATCATGATTTTTTCTTATTCTCTTTCTCCCCTTTTCTCTTTTCCTCTCTCCTTTCTATTTCCCTCTTCCTTCTCTCCTTCCTCCCTTTCTTCGTCCCTTTCTTCCTTTTTCCTTCCTTCCTTCCTTCCTTCCTTCCTTCCTTCCTTCCTTCCTTCCCTCCTCCCTTCTTTTCTTCCTTCCTTGCTTCTTCTTTTATTTCTCCATAGTCACAACATTACACTTCAATGTTCCACTCTCTTTTTTTTTAACAACAATAACAAATATCAGCTCTGTAATTTATTTTTATTCTATTGTTTAAACATTTCATAATTCGCTCAAACACTTACCTTGTGGCCATGTTGCCACTCATTATTAGCAGCATCTACACCAAGAATAGTTGTATCTGCCAATAGTGAGACGCACAGCCCTGCCCCAGTCAATTTCTGAGTGTAGCTGCACTGCTCTCCTGACCTGCAGGCAGACTGGCTATGCTGATCCTACCTCTCATTTGTGTAAAGGCCAGAAACTGTCAAATTATGTAATGATGACAAATGGGAACTCAGACAAAGCTATCAGGTAAATGCATTAACTCACCATACTTCCTAAGGCCCCAAGCATATGGATCATTCTAAGGAAGAGCTTAGGAACATAAATTAGTAAACCTCACAGAGAAGTCCAAATGAGTGAATCTGGTGCTTCCTGTTCTGGCGAGGTATCATCCTTGTCACTTTTCAAGTAACCCCAGAAAGCTGAAGTATTTTTATCCCTACATCTCTACTCAGGCAGAGACCCCTGCACTTTTGAAACAGGATCTTTTCAGCTTTGAAGTACACTGTCAAGTCTGTACTAGGTAGGGTACACCACACTCACCTGTGTTATATGTGACTGGTTCTGTTTACTGATGTCATCACCACTCTGCTCAGGGAACCTCCACCCCAAGTTCAAATCTGAGAAGGGAAATCCACCCCTGACATTCATCCTGTGACACTCCCAAGCTTTACAAAATGGAATAAGTATGCTTTTCCTAAAGGTTCTGTATCCACATTGGCTTGATTGGTTTGCAAATACAATTGCTATGACAGGAAGACTAATTTAAACCATGCACAAAAATGCTACCACTGGATTACCCATCATTGCTTTCATGTTCACTTTCATTAGTATGTATTTTTCAGTAAGCAAAAACAAATTTACACTAAGAGACCTGCTTTATAAGAACTTTATTCTTTTTTAATGTAGTTCATAGAGCTGTAGCTCTCAGCCTTTCGTGGGTATTCAGCAACTGTCTCATTTTTCTTGAGATACATATGTATATCAGCTATAACACACTGTCAGTGAACAGGGGTTTTCAATCAAATAGCTGTCAGTAAAGCTGAATCACTAACAAGAAAGCTGTCAAGCTATGACAGCTGCTGTCTTTGCTCCCCAAACAATCTGTTCTGTGCTAATGGTGACTTGTGTGCTCCCATTTATTATACAGTCGTAATGAGCAGTGTCCTCAGAAACACAATCTGAGTTAGTGGATTTACAGACTTCATTGTGTGAGTTCTGCAAAATCAACACCAGCAGAATTAGCAGCTGTTTTTCTACAAAGATTCAGGAGGGGCTTCGTTGTTTCAGAGGTTTTGGTTAATTCTCCAATGGTGAGGAATCATTCATCATCCATCCCATAAGGGTCTGTTGAGTTTTTAGCATGTGTCCAGCACTCTTAAGTATTGGAAACACAAAAAGAAATAAAAATAGTGTTTGTTTTTTATCCATTCGTTTTAATCTATTAATAAAGCAGGTATCTGGTCACTCTAAGTTAGAGTGGTCAGACTTTGTGTTCTAGTCAGAAGCTCTCTGTTTTTAGTAAATAATAAATGACTTCTTAATTTTCCAAACTAAGGTTGAATATTTAAACTCTTATATATGCAGGTCTTGAAAGAATTTCCTCTAGCTGATACTGAATTATTAATGAAGAACTTTATTTTTCAAGCGATTGTCTCCTTGGGATTTAGATGGGTGGGAATATTCAATTCCAAAAAATTAAAATGTACCACTTATCATGCTCTATCCCTTTTGTTAAGACAGGAACTTCCTACCATTAATAGGAGCCAGGGTATTCCATTTATGTTGTTCCCTGGCTTGAATCACAGAGAAGACTAGCGAGAGGTGTGAAGGGAAATAATTCACTTTGACACTCGGAGACATCTTCTCCTCTGCAATGTATCTTTTGAAGCCAAGAGCATCATTTCAGTTTCAAGGAAGCTCCATGTTCCAGGCAGATTAGAGGCCTGCATTCCGTGAGTCTCCACAGAGCCAAATTTTGCATACACATAGTTCTCTCCACAGCCAAGGCTTCTGCTTTCATTGTGATAGCAATGTGGCCACAAATCAACCAAGAGAGAATCCCAAATTGAATTGCATTTAACACGTAATTCATTCCTGCACGAGGTAACCCATACTGGAAACTGTTGACTAGACAGCAGTTCCTTCATGTTACAAGCATTACTTGCTCTTAGAGGATAATAATAGAGGCCATATAGTAGGCCCATAATTGTGTAAATGAAAATATGACTTGTGAGGACAGGTGATACATGAGTCTAGCACTGAGCATTTCAGAAAAGAAGCGCAACGATTCTGCCTTGATCCATGGATGTTTGTTTGCAAAAAGTATGAATCATCCTTAGGAGTGAAATGAGGAAATGTGTGCTAAGATGACTAACCTGATTTTTTCTCCTTGGATAGTCCTGATTGGTTTTGTGTTCTCCCATTGCCTTGCTCCACCCCTCTATTAATACATCATGAAGGAATATAGACAATACGTACATCTCTATTCATGCTGCCTCTGGTACTCAAGTGCATTTGTGACACGTTCTTGTTAGGAGCCACATCGCATTACTTGGCAGGTCACAAATGCCTGGAGCCCAAACACAAGTGAGTAATGGTTGGAGATTCTGATTTCCCTCTTCACCAGCAGCATGGTATTTGTTATGAGAAAAGGTTTTAATATAATAATGTGCAAGGACTATACCTTTTAACTACCTACACACACACACACACACACACACACACACACACACACACATTTTTCTAACATTCTGGCAGATCATCATACAAACTAACCTTCATAGCACCTGAAACAGAGACTTAAGAAAATATTGACAAAATGTCTTTAGCAGAGCAGCAAAGTAAGAGCACAAACCTTTGTGATGATAAGGGGCTTTGTTGAACTACCTCTCCATAGCTGCACACTAAAGAATTGTGAAAATGCTCAGTAATTGCAACCCTTTTTTTCTCCTGATGAAAATCATAAAGCATAAACTCCCCTCGTTGACAAAGCCTGTTATTGGACATGAGGAACTGGCTTTGTGGCTTTTCCCCCGCTGCATATATATTTATCCTCAGATATGCAGAAGCATTTCATGCAAAGATGTTCTTCTTTTCTGTTTATTCAAACAGCACTGGCTCATGTAATAGGTTATGAATCTGTCTTCTCTTTGATACAGTGGTACCTGCTCACCAGAGGCTTCAGTTCTCATGTGAGACTGTGAATTTGGAGTATAAATTTATTCTCACTCATTATATCTTTACTTTATTCCTTTCTTCAGGTAATAGATGAAATGAATATGAGGATGCTTCTAGAAGCTACTAGTCATTTTCCCTCAGTATTTTGACACTGTGATATTATTCAGTGGAAGATTCTAAAAAGAGGAAGTGATTAAGAAGTAAATTTGGTAGTTACAAAATAGTGATGGGAATGTAAAGTATAGCATAGAGATATAGTTAATAATATTGTAATGAGTATTTATAATGTCAGATAGATACTAGATTTGTTGGGTGATCACTTCATAAGTTATAAATGTCTGAACACTAGGTTGCAGACCTAAAACTAATGTAATATTGTATATCAGCTGTAATTAAAAAATAAAAAAATATTTTTAAAAAGATTTTTAGTATAGAGGACAAAGGATTTTTAAAGAATCCAGAAAATACTAACTGCTATCATAATAACCATATGTGGAAACATTATGGGAAATGCCACAGCATATTAATAATGGCTCTCTCTGAGGCCAAGAAGGGTTATTAAATGCAGAGCTTCACTATTCATAAGACAGTAGTGTTAAAAGTATGAAATGGAAATCATTACAGTATGTATAAAATTATTGTGAAAGTTAAATGAGTTGGCACAAAAAAAGGGCTTTGAATAAGTGTTCAATCTATGCTAGCTTTTGTCATGTTCTTGTCCTTCAATGGAATAGGATATAATTGGCTAATTTTAATTTTCTATACTCACATGTGCTCTGGTTAATTTTGAGGATATGAAGAATGGCTTTGTTCTTATCACTGGGTAACTCACATCCTACTTGTAGAATCAAACATCAAACACAAATGCTTGTTTTTGAGTTCCTATCTTGAGTGGGTCACATGCTAAATTCTTTATTTTCATATTCTAATTTTTATGACAATGCTACAATGAAGGTGTGTATTCCCATTTCACCAGTGAGTTAACAGAATTATGGAGGTTAGAGAACTCTCTCAAAGACCCACACAGAATTTAAATCCATTCTAAGGCTGAACTGTGTTGCCCTCCTAACAGGGCCCAGTGACCCACAGATGCAAAAGTACTTAAGGGTGCTGTCTTTCAGGAAGGATACAGCTGGGCTTCACAGAAGAGGTGGTATCTGAATTGAGATAAAAAGAATATTTTTTCATGACAAAATTGAGCTGAGATAACCATATCCAAACTGCTTATAGAATAACCTATGTTTGCATATAATGAGAATTCCTGAGTGACAAAGATCTGGATTTGAATCTCATCGGTCAGCTAAGTGAACTTAGGAAGGTTACTCAACCTCTTGAATATCAGCTTTTTGATCTTTAAGATAAAAATAAAATAGCACCAGAAACATGTGGTTCTTAAATAATATGATGCATTAAAGACCTCTGCTGTTTCTGACACATAGTATACGCTTCACTTAGGTTAATTAGTAGTAGTAGTAGTATTTGGCTAGGGACTGTATGAGTGAGGACAGATTAGATTTGTGATGCCTGGAAATAGTAATAGGGTTAAATAGCCTCTGTAAATGTCTCCTATTCCTATAACTCAGATGATTCTTCCTTTCTTCCTCTTCCTCTTCATCTTTTTTCTCTTCCTTTTCCTCTTCTCCTTCTCCTTATAGGTATACTTAGTATATACTGATTAATCATAGTGACATCAAAGTGAGTGATTTCCTACTCTACCTTCATTAGGATTATAATTACCAAGCATATAAAATTTTATGTAGATTTTTATATAATTTCTATAAGCTGTGAACATTGAGACTTTGCTTCTATCATTACTACTCTATAAAAATCAGATTGCATAATACCAAATTATATACCAAAACATCATAATCACTCTAAAGCCCATCTTGGTTAAACTAAGCAATATTTATTGTTTTCCTTAATTTAATATTAGCTGATTTTACTTCTATATGATCATATATAATTGAATATATAATCAAATAATAATATAGGAAAAGCCTAACTTTTTGAACTTAGAAAAATTAATTTTACTCATCTGTAAATGTCCTAAAGTTCTAGGACATACAAATTACTTAATGAATATCTGTTTCTAGAAATCTTGGAGCTTGACCATATGTAATAATGTCCTTGCTTATTTGGTTTGTTTAGACCTATGCATATGAAAAGAGGGCATATCCAAGCAGTTCAAATCAATGCTATGTGTTGAGATACATACACTATATTACTAGAACCCCATGACTGTGAGAAATGTTGTTAAACATGATTTTTTTTTTGTCAAAAAAAGGAAGATATAGAACAAATCACTTTTGGTAGTATTTATACCATATACGTTTTATGTGATAAATTTCTTCTTATATACCCTCTATCTGTTTGCCACCTAAATGCTTATAAGGATTTACATTCACATTTACTCTAGCCCTTTCCCTGACTTCAAAGATGTGGGCTAATGTTATAGAAACAGAACCTTGGATATATGGTAAAATGTTCCTCTAAAAGACTCCAAGCACATTTACAAATACTAGATGGTTGCTGAATGGAACACATATTTTATGGTTGTAACTAAAGTTTTCATTGAATGACATTCAGTTGTGAAAATAGTTGTTGTAGCAAATTTCTTTGGAAATTACAAACAACGTGATAGCCAACTAAAAATAGTACAGACATTCTATAAAATCTAATACAAATATACCGTGAATGTCTGGAAAATATTTTTTGATAATGTCTCTTAGAACACATTAAAATCTGATAGAAGCTTATGGAATCTTCTCTCAAAATGTAGAAGCTTGCCTTTCAATGACAATGATTAAGTGCTATTTCCTGTCAATCCATCATTCCATGATAAACCTAATCTTTCATACTTTAACTCATCACATGGAGGTCTATTTACCTTTGCCTTTCAGAAAAATATTTCCATCATTTTATAATAAAAATAAAAATTAAAAGACATATTATAAAAAATGAAATAGTTTAATAAAGACTAGGAAGGTTTGAAATATACATAGAACTTCTAGATTATTAATTACCTTGAAGCCACTTAGAAATAGAAATTATTTTCTTCATATCTCTTGATTTTTTATTTCTTCTATTATTTACTTTCTCTTTTTACAAGGCCAACAGTATTCTTTTTCAGAACTTACTATAATACATTTTTAAACAAAATATTTAGTTATTTCTGGGTCTACCATAACACTACCATTCTAAGGACTTCTAGTCAGAAAATATTTAGAAAACATAAAAATGTATTTATATTTGTATAATAGAGATCATTCATTATATGTACATAAGATTAAGATCACTTTTAAGATAACAGATAATTTCTATCTTTGTTAGTTTGTCTCTGAGTTTTTAACCTTCTCTGCTTTTATACAATGTTATTTGTTCTGGGACTAGAACCTAAAAAATTTATCAGTAACAAGATACTGTACAAGTAGCATGACCTAGACAATACAAAGGATTCTTAAAGTACATAGTATTACTAACAAAATAGGAGACATCGTTTTTTAAAACTTCTCAGTTCTGCAATCTCATGCCTACCCACGACATCAATTAACATCTTTGCACCTTCATAACCCAGGCCAGTTTTCTCCACTGGGCCCTACACTTTTCTATCCATCTCTTCATCTGATATTTGCTCTTGGAGGTTTTAGACACATCTCAAATGCAGTATGTTCCCAAATTGAATTTAGGAATCCCAACACCTTTCTATCATCGGCTACTTACATTATTCTCCTCTGATATGATCACCCATCCAACTGTGCTCGCCAAAATGCCAGGAGTAACTTTTCACATCCCTTCCCTCATCTCTGCTCATATCCACTCTGTAACCAACCCTATACATGTTGCCTTTTCAATAATTCTCTCGTATCTTTTCTCATCTTCCATCTTTACCACTGTAACTCTACTTCTGTACCTGGACCTTGATTGCTGCAATATATTTCTGACTGTTCTCTCTTATCCTCTCTGGCTCTCTTCCAATATTATATCCACCCTGCCGCCACAGTGATAAGTTTGTTTTATTTATTTTGAGGGGATGTTTGTTTTGTTTGGAGCTGGCAGCAATTAATGCATATCTCCCTTTTCTCATACCCTAATTAAAAGTCATTGAAACTGCATATTCTTGCTATGTATCAGTGCCTTCATGTTTTTAATATGCCATGTTCCCCTTAATATCTATCTGGACTGCTGACTATGAGTTCAGTTATTTTGCTGAGAATCCCTCTTCTACCATTTAATTAGTCTAGATCTTTTTTCTGTTTTCATTCATCTATTGTTCTTCACTTATGACTGAAACAAATGCTGAGATCCCGCCAATTCTTCCTTAACTTCTTGAGCAAACCCAATTCCTTATTTCTGCCCAGGCCTTTTAAAAACTGGCTTTTCATTGTTTGAATCTGCAGCAATATTATTGAATTATTTCTGTACCTCTATCCAAGAAGATGAAATGTTCTCTTTATAATAAGAGTCCTCATTCCTTTTACTTATTAATAAAATCTAAGACTCATCTATGAATAAAGCCATAATTTGGATCTTAGCAATCAAAAGTTGTTTCCTGAGCCTGTTGAATTAATAAGCCCAGACCTAACTTTAGACCACAATAGTGAAGAATGATTCTTAAGAGCCTGCGGACAAGTCTCGTGTTTCTAAGGCTTAGCCCTTCAGAGTCTCCTGTTTCAGTCCTGACACAAATTCAAAACATAAAAGAGAAACAGAATTTGTAGCAGCTAATACAGCAATTTCTACCTATTCGGAAACTCAGAAGCTCTGCAGTTAAAAGGACCCGGCCTTTCATCCTCCAGACCTGGCTGAAAAACACAGAAGTTTCCTACCTCATCTGTATTGCCAGGCTACATGGACAGTCGACTTTGCAGTTAAGCTTCAGCAGTCTGCACATTAGGTTAGCTTTGCTGGTGCCTGACAAGGCCCTGTAGTGCTGTTTGCTGCCATGGTTGGCCTCGCTGTTTTGCTGAGGCTGCCCACTGGGCCACACTGCTCTTTGCTAAGGTCAGGCATAGCCTGCCTATTTGTTCAAGCCACTTGTTAAAAATGATTGTTCCTGTTATTATTCTGCTGATCACCTATATCATAACAGTCATTCTTTCATGACAAAGATCCACAAGCTAGTGTGAAAATCCCATAAAGTTCATACCTAAGACCTAAAGCTGGATTCTTGGTCAGAGCAGTTCAAAGACAGCTACCTAATTATGAAAATTGCTCAGAGTACCAGTCACTGCAAGTCCAAAACAACCTGGTCCCTCCAAAAACTTCTATCTCTGAATGTTTATTTTGCTCCTTAAATCTCTCTCCTTGTCTATTCCTCAAGGTTTCTGGTTCAGTGCACCAGATTGTAACACTCACGAGAAGTGAACTTATCTTCCAGTCACAGACACAACTAGAAAACCACAGGCCTTCCCACGTGGGCTGCCTGCTTCTGTAAAGCTCTTTCATGCAGTCACTGAGTAGAATGTTTATGTCCTGCTGAGAGAAAAGAGAGAGATGGGGTCACTCTGTAAATGACCATTTCTCTCCACTTGCAAGTATCAGTCCTTCTTCCTTCTTTGGATGGGAGTGAGCCAGTGGGTAGTGAGAAGCCAAATATATTAAATTAAAATCGCTTCTCTATCCTTGACTTCTCACAACTCCCACATTCAGTTAACGCTTTCCCTCAGGACTTTCCACTCCTGTTGAAACTTCCATAGTTCAGTCCTTGATGCTCAATTTTTGCACCTTTAGACTCAAACTCTTCCTTTCCATCCTACCCACAATTTAATTATACAAGATTAAACTTTGCACCATGAAAAAGTACCAACAGCGCAAGTAATCACTCAGGGAAAGTTAAGAATTATAAACTTTACAATGTTACTTCTATACGACTGTAATATATAATTACTAAAGAGGTGACAAAGAATTCCTCATGGCAAGAGCTCCATGTATGGAAAAGGTACAGACTGTTTAGTTATGACAGTAGGAAAACTGGGCATGTTAAATCAAATGCATAGATGACAAAGAAATGGGTAGAAAAACAAGAAATGGTTTCATTTCTTCTAATATTGTGTATTAAACTACCGCAAACAATGTACAATTTGGCACAAACACAAAATAATTTAAGTTTTTAAAATTAAATCTTGTTAGAAGTACTTTTAAAAACTTATAAAGCTATGTTTATTTGTTAACAAAATACTTTATTAATTGATTTCCGAAATTAAATAAATATTCAGGAAATCCTCCTGTGAAAACACTTACTGTATTGATAAGAAATTTTACCTATTGCTTTAATCTTTTCCTCTCCCTTAGACATAGCCTATTAAATAAAAAAAAATCTTGAAAAAGCTTTCCTGTAAGTTAACAGACTATGCAATAGGAAAACTATAATGCATTCATCCATCCGCTTGTATCATAAAGGTTTATTATGTACAAAGCATAGTTCTAGCTGATAAGGCCATAACATAGTAACTGACCAGCAGTGAATACTCAATAAATATTTGTTATTTACAGAAAAATAAAGTAATTAAGGCTTAAACCTTACCTTAGAGGCTACAAAACACTAAAGAAGATAATATAATAGCATTATTATTAATATTAATGCTATATAATAATTATTAATTCTATATAATAATATAGTTTATTAATATATAGCTGTATGTACTTTCTACATATAAGTAAATACAATAATTTGCATAAATTCATAAAATGGTTATCTATACTGATTTTATTATTAATACTGCTATCAGAAATTCAACAATATCAGTTAATATCAAATATAAATAGCACACAAGTCCATAAATGACTGTTTTCCTAAAAGTAATGCAAAAAGTAAAGTAGAAATTCAAGTACATAGTAAATTATGGAATAGTATATGAGATTATTATATTTATGAGTGTTGTCCAGAAAAAAAATCCAGCCATAAATACCTCTGTTTTTCATATTACATGGCTGGATACTTTCTAGACAGCCATCATATATCCTAAGTGGTCAACTAATGGTAAGTTTGTGGTTTAAAAAGTTGTGCAAATATATGCATATATACTTATGTACATGCACACATATAAATGAATATATAATACATATATGCACACATAATTATACATGTGCATATACACACATTCATCAATGGATAAATGACGCTAGAGAATTTGAGGAAGATGGATCTTTACCTGCGTTGCTCTGAATCACTTTGAATCAGGATAGCAGCAGTATTTGTGTGACAGCACCTCACATTTTCCGGTGTTCATTATATGCCAGGCCTCCTTGTACTCATTCTGTGTATACCTCAGTTAATTGCCACAAGTCATTGTAATTCCTGTGTTACAGAAACAGGAATTAAAGTTTTTAAGGTATTACCATATTTCCTTAACATCCTATAACTTGTAACTGGTTATAAGCTAAGATCTAATTGAATCCTTAGCACAGAGTTCTTAGCTATTTCACTAATATGGATGTTTATATTTAGGAATTTTTCAGATAAACACCTCCTTGCTAATTCTTGCATGATCTTTGTCTTTTATATCCGCTCTTTTTTCCTGAAAGTAAGTATCACCCAGATCAGGAATAAGGTTATTTGGAGACCTCATCTGACGAAGTTATAGTTTCATTAAATTCAAGTTCTGGTTATTTTTATTTCTCCGTAAGTGAATGTGATTTTTTACAAGGAAATCTTACTACCTTTCTAATAACCAATTAACAGGTATTGATTTCCCTCCTGATGCAGAGCCCTGAAGTAAATTTCAAGGATGGAACATGAATCTAGAGCTATTTGTATTTGTTTAGTACGAACAATTTGGCAAAGAATTAGCATCTAAGACTTGCGGAAATGCATTATGACAAATGGGAAGAAAAATTCTTGTTGATAGGAGCCACTTATTCTTTACTGATCATAAAATTTGAGAATATGTGTGTGTGTGTGTGTGCATTTTAATCACATACCTCTGTATCTGGGATGTAAATATGCTGACATCACAGCCAACCACTCAGTTTTGCCTACCCTAGCAGACAGTTTCTAATCACCTGACATTGAACTCACTGTTTAAATGTCTTAACAAGCCTACAATCTTTTAAATAATTAAGGAAAATTAATAAAACTTTAATATTTTGAAATAAGCATGTCTAGAAATACAACAAGGAAACCCAAAATAAAAGTTGATGAAAATTGGCAAAAATTAAAAAAGGATACACTGTTGTTTGACATTTATAATTAATTTCACACAAATATTTGTTTAATTAGATAATGTAGTTAATCACCAAGGTGAAACTAAAAGTTACCAAAACTGAATGCTGGTATAAAAGTTAATAAATTCAGTTCATAATCATTATGCACATGCTAGTTATAATAATTTACTGCCCATACCAAATCTTTATAAGCATTGTAATTAAATATAAAATGCATATTAGAATTATAATGAGTAATTAGGGCAACATAACTAGTATGCATGAAAGTCCCATAGCTCATTAAAAAGTTAAAAGACAAAGCCTGTTCTACCTGGTGATTTTGCACATTTTCTATAGCTAAATGAATGCCAATAGAGTCGGTATGTTGTTTCACCATTTTCGGTTTTTATGAATTATGCATTTACAATGCCCTGCAAAATTTGGTTTAGTTACCAAAGAAAGGCTTAAATTACACACACACACACACACACACACACACGTATTTTATTTTGATGTTATAATATTACTAGGCCACCTCATAGGACTACTTCAGTAAGAAGATCATAAAACCATTATAGACCATTATTTCATGAGACATACAGTGGAACACACTGAAAAAATCTTGAGGATAATAGACCCAATGAGAAGCGTTATCTTGACCAGTCTTAATACTTTTTATACGATAGTCATACTCACCTCCTACAATAAATTTCCATTTTAAGAATTGGTGAGCTCAAATTTAGGCAGAAATTCTAAACTGAGCATTTAGTTAAAATAACTAAAGCGGGTCATATACTTCTAACTTTGTTCTGGGACCATTTGTCCTGTGTCTCTTATAAACAAATACAACATAAACTGCTTCTAATATACTCTATATACACAGATCAACTTTCTAGTCTACAATCATATCTTGAAATTTACACCCAAAGTGAATACATTATTTGGAGTCATAAATATGTTTCAGGTTCAACTAATAACAAAAATTTATAGTCAAAATAATTATTTCCTTAACAAGCACGTCCACTGATTTGATCAAAATACAGCCTTATATGTCTAGAATGTATAAGTTTTTCAGAGAAAATTTTAGCTTTAGGTTAAGTTTTAGGTAAAATATGCCTAGAAATGCTGTTATTTCCACATCTTTATTTACTAAAATTTCATCTAAAAATAAGAAATGTACTTTAGAGGGGTTCCCTGGTAGTGTAGTGGCTAGGCTTCGGCGCTCTCAATGTTGCAGCCTGGGTTCTATTCCCAGCCAGATAACTACCAAAAAGAAAAGAAAAAAAAAAGAAAGAAAGAAAAAAGGAAAAAAAAAGAAATGCACTTTATTAGGAAACAGCATTGATATCAGCATTTGGCCACATAATACAAGTGTACTTAAGTATCACTAATAAGTCACATGAACATAATAAACCCATGAACAGTGAATCTAACTCAGTGGAATCTCACTGTATTAAGCTGAAAAAAACCTGGAGGGTAAATTATAGCAAGCTCATAGAATTATAGTAGTTTATAGAGGTCATTCATTCATTCTTCACATTTATTTATTGAACAAATATTTTTAAAGTGTCTATTATGTTCCTCATACCGCACTAGGCTTTACACAATACAGAAAATTATGACATTATTGGCCCGTTTCTAATTCCAATAGAGCCCTGAGCTTCTCTAAGTCAAGAACCATTTTAATTTATCCTTGACCAATAGCACTGAGTAAATAAATGAATAAGAGAACAAACAATAACTCAGAATAAATACTGAGTCAGTAGATGACATATGAACATGGAATAGTATCTCCCAATTTTCAAATGCATCTCATTTGTCATAATGAAAGAGTGGGAAGTCCCCCTACGGTAGGTGTTCTCATGTCAGCCTTTCCTGGGATCTCTAATAACACCTTCCTGACATGCTAGCTAGCCACAGTACTTGGTTTGCATAGCACTTGCTATCCTTTTGGTTTCTATGGCATTTCTGTTGTCTATGGTATAGCTTTCTTCAGATATTCCTCACAGTGGATTACTCTGAAATCCACAATTCATTTCAGACACTCCATTTCCTGAACAGAGGATAAAACGAGCTTACCTTTTCAAGGCAGACCCATAGAACTCTCTTTGGCTCTAATATGGAAGAGACTTGTGGCCTGAATGACTTCGGAAAATTCTACCTATAAGTAATGCTCTTAATAATTCTTTGGTAATGTTGACTTCCATTCCACTATAAATGTGGGTGGAATATTTTCTATCCCTGTTGAAGACGGACTTGACCATGTGACTGCTTTTACTAATGGGCATTACAGATCCAACAGCAAGTAGACCCATGAGAGAAATAGCTGTTGACTGTCATGTGTCACTAAGATGCAGTGGTTATTAGTTACATAGCATTATTGTGGCAATAGCTGACTAGAACAGGGTTTAAGTCCAAAGGTTATCTGTGATTGCTTTCCGAGTCTCAATATTATCAGTGGAAGCCATAGACAAACACTGCTTAAATTTTTTTTTGACCTCTGCTGCCCAGGCATATAGTATTTAAATGCCAAGTTATATAGTGTTACATTTAATATTGTATTATATACATAATAATAAAAGCAAAAATTAACCATTTAGTTTCAGAAGATTTGTTACAAATAACATGTATGTACTTTAAGGAATATATTAAATTCAATTACAAATTAAAATAAATGTAATATATTTATATATAGTAATAGAAAATATATAAACATATTTATTATATGAGGACTATCTGGAAAAAATCCAGCCATAATTTCTTCTATATTTATTATTACATTGCTCTATACTTTAAAGACAGCTCTCATATATTGATAATATATGTTATTTGTGGATATATAAGAGCTATCCGGAAAGTATCTTGCCACATAATATGACAAACAGAAGCATTTATGTCTGGGGTTTTTTCTGGACAGCCCTCATATATCCACACACATATTCATATAAGCATAAAAAGATGAAAAATATAGGATATTATTATATAGCAAAACATCAAAAACATGAAGGTCATATATTTGCAGACATGGCATTATTCATTTACAGGCACACAATTCCTTATATGCATTGTACTTTCCAATGAGGAAAAAAGACAATCATCAAACAAAGAGGTAAATATATACCATGTCAGATGGAGGTCAGTGGTATGGAGAACAGTAAGGAAGGTTAAGAAGGGAGGGATTGCTTGTAGGTAAGGGACAGGATTATTATTTTACATAGTGGATCACGGAATTTCTCTCCAGTAAGGTGAGATTGGAGCAGAGACTGCAAGGGAGTGAGGATGCAAGAAAGACATAAGTATATCTGAAGGGCGAGTATACTAGACTGAGGAATTACCAAGTTTAAGGAACCTGAAGTAGGAACATTCTTGTTATACATTCTATACACTGTGGCCAGCGTGGACTGGGCAAAAGAGAAAATTGACAGAAATGTGGTTGTGAAAAGAACAGGAAAATCAAATCATGTAAGAATCTGTGGTCCATTGTAGTGAATTTGACTTGTATTTTGAATGAAAGGAGGAGGGCAGAGCATGTTTGTATGTAGTTAACAAGGATGGAGATTGTGGCTTTTTTTACAGAAATGCTATAGCTGGTATATTGAGAATGGCTTATAGAAGGAGCAAGGGAGGAACCAAGGAGGACCAGTTAGGAGACTTGCAATATTCCAAGCAAGAGGTAATTAATGTTGGTTTGCACCAGCATGGTTGGTATGGGGTGGTGAGGAGTCATAGAGTGCATTTTAAAGGCAGGACCTAAAAACATTATTATAGAGTCTTTCGAGACTTGGAAATGTTTTATAATAACATTTAGGAACCAGTAATAGCAACTGTTCAGCATATGTACAGGTGAGATGAGCTTTGCAGGATGAGCACAGTAAATAGAGAAGAATCTCATGATATTTACTTAAGGGGCACAAAATAAGACTGAGATTTTCAGGAGGATATAATCTGAATTTTAGGCATATATATGTGTGTGTGTGTGTATAGACTCATATATATGCATACACACATATATATGTCTGTGTGTGTATGTGTGTGTATATACATATATATATGGAGAGAGAGAGAGTTTTTTATTCTAAGCAGAAGAGGAAAGAGTCCAAACATTTTCTTTAATAATTTATTCATGCACTGCTGTTGCTGACATGGTTTTTCTTATTTGTCAGTCAGACATTTCCTTTCTTGACACACCCTTTAGTTGTCAAATTACTTTTGCTGTTAGGCAGAATTTTCTCATACCATGTTTTATATAATCATTTTAAGAATGATGACATTTCTTTCTTTTGTAAAACATCCTTAGTCCCAAGTAAATCCGTACCACTGTTTCTGAAATTATCGTTTTTCTACTTCCCCTACTCCCACATCTTTTGATTTCTTTAAGCTACACTATTTGTAGATAAAATTTCTCTCCTACTTCATGTCTTCTTATTCTTTTGCTCTTTGTTACTATTTACTGTGCTTGCTCTGATTTAGCTTTGTCCATACATAGAAGTGTCCAAAAACTGTTTTTACAAATGCAAAGAAAAATTATCTCTCAATGCTACATTTGGTATCACTTTCTGCAATGTTGTTTTTCTCCTTGTTCATAGGTTTATGGCAAGTCTATGGATAGAGCACACCTGGCCCATAATCATGACCTCTGTTGCTTTACTCTTTAAACCATATAGAAATACTATAACAGTACATCTTCCGTGATGCAGGTCTAAAGACACAGCTGATTGCTAGCCTCAAAATAAATGGAGAGGTAGAAGTGTTTCAGTTTAATGTTCATTTTCTTACCATGGAATCTGTGTCTATAACTTTAGAAAATGTCATTCACTTAATACATTTCCTATATAGTCTTGCTGGATGTCTAACATTCTCCTTCACGCATTTGAGGGTGGTGGACTGGGAGAAAAAGGTAGTTTACAACTGTATTTCTGTAACATAAATCTTATTTTTATTTATTTCTTTTATTTTTCTTATTTTCTAGCTACTCAAAGGCTTTCTTTTCTCCAAGACTGTGTTTGGAATATAATTCTTCAGAATATATTAGCAATATGAATTATTTATTTTCAAAATTTTAATAATTGAATTTTAATCAACTTTTTAAATGTGCTATTTTAAGATTATTGAAGGCCACAGAAAAAAGAGAAAATAATAAACCATTTGGTCAACTAAGAAATCGGATCCAGTGATTACTCTGCATAGGGCAGAAGTCATACCAGCTCCAGCCTCCCTGCTGCCTGAGGAAAGATTCCACCTCTGCTACTTCCATCTATTATTACCAAGGACAGCTTTATGGCTGTCACTTTTTACACTGATTAATTATAAAAATCTTACATTTATATATGTCTAATTTATCCACATTCTGAGGGATCAATCTTTGAAAATGTACCAGACCTTAAAACATAACAATAAACAGAAGTGTATACAACATATCTTGACTAATTAATACAATTAGAATTTTTTTCCCATGAGAAAGAAATATCCAACAATACATTTTTTGTTTTATAGGTAATATAAGGAAAGCATCGGAGCTCTTCTAATCTTTATGTTCTGGACATTCACTAAAAAATAATTTAGTGAATAATTCAGAAAATTTATAATAGCTTCAATATGAAAAGAATGCATTCAGATGTTTAAGGATTCAAAGGTTTATAGTTCTGTTACAAGATCATATGTGCTGAGAATAAAATGCCTTTGGAGAATCCCAACTACACAATTCAGGCAAATATGTTCAGTGTATCCAAATCAATCACACACAGCTATAATTTCAGCATGACTGAAAATAGAGAAGAGATTAAATCATGAATAAAGTCTAAAGAAAGAAAGTTCGGTGAAAAGCTAGGAAAACAGTGAACCATTTAATTCCTATTGATAAAACTGGTGGCCCAATAAATTTCAGACATTTTACAATGGATGCATCACTGGTGTGAGCATTGCTGACTATAAGGGAATAGCTGCTTCAAGCTGTAATTTCACTAGTGCTGACCCTTGCCAAAAGCATGATATGAATGAATTCTGCCTAAGTACCAATAAGCTCCTCATTATATAATGCTTTCTCTTACTAATCTTTTATCTACTTCATAAGTCACTGATAACACGGCCATCCATCCTTCAATAGCTTCTAGCAGATTCATAATCATAATTGACACAATATCAGATCCATTCACATCACAATATAAATGACTAATGAAAGCTTAAATATTTTTAACCCCCCTTGATAGGGTGAATTGTTAAAATAGCATTAAACCATAAATTTAGAAAAAGAACCCTTTATGTTTCAGTTTGTAAAAAGCACAGATTTTTCTTTCAGGATTTAAGGGACCAGTGCAAAGGCCTTCACTAATGCCTCTAAAATTAGACTTAATATGCAGTTAAATATCTTAGCTCTGAAATGTTTTACAAAATATTTTGCATTTTGCATACCTGTGCTAACATAAGGGAATCAAAGATTGCAATTTAGAACATTGTCATATTGGATACTAAACATTAAATAAAAACACATAAGTCAAGTTTACATGGGAAACTCCACTTGTCTTTCTTGTGAAAGAGAAAATGATCTCATTGTAAACCTAATTGAATCAATACATTGATCTTCTATATGCTCTAACAGTTAATGTATCTCTACAATTGCATATCTTTCTAGAAAGGACACTTTTGTATTCCATATACTTTTGATGTTCTCATATTGTTAAACATCAGCCTCTTCTTGGTTAATAAGAAATAAGACAGGGTCTACTACAAATGCCTTTAAAAGAAAATTTTCTTTGTTAACTGTACTAAAAGAGCAGATATGGATGGAATTCTGGGAGAGTAAAAAGTATATACTTGTCCAGCTTTTAATTAATCACATGGTTTCAATAACTTGAAAATTAATTAAAAGAATTCAGTTCCCTTTTCTAACCATATTTTATCATAAAGGAGATTAGCTGTGATACCTATTTATTTTTACTAATTCCTGTTTAATAATAGGTAATGTTTACTTCTAACTCAGCAAAAAGCACTAGTGTAAGCACTTTTCATGAAGTGTTTTATGTTGTCTATACAGCAATCCTATGAAGTAAGCATTATTTATGCTACAAGTGAGAAAACTAAGGTTTAGAAGGGCTAAGTAAACTCAGTGAATGTTAGAGCCACTTTTGTTTGACTGCAAAGCAGAGCCTCTTTACTGCACTGTTTTGCCACTGTGTAAATGTTTAAGGTCTTGGGGAAACCAGAGGTACAATAAAAGCTGGCTTATTTTCACCCCCTGTGAAAGATCTGAGGTATAATTTAATGCGGAAGTCTTTATGTCATGAAAATTATGATTTGACTGTATTTTGGTAGTTTGTTTTTTTTAATCTGGCTAGATAAATTAAATATTTTTAAAAATGTTTCTCTTAGCAATAACATGGAGTTTTTTAGCTTTAAGACTAAATTAGTCCATAATGAAAAGATGTATTTGCTTTATGGTCGGTTTTATTCACCTTGTGATTCATTTCTATGAGATCTATGACAACCTTTGAAAGGTTATCCAATTTTTCATCATCAATCTCATCTGTAACGATATTGTATTGACCACATCCTATATGATGTTTGTTCTCTGGCACTGAAAACTAAATTTTTTTCAAAGCCTGTCCATATGACCAAAAGTGCCTTAGTATAGCTCATAAGTTCTAGATCTAGACCAAGATCAACATGCTTATTTGCCACAGTGTTTTCCTATGTGGCTCCTGTAGGATGAATTTCTTCACAATTTATTTATCTTTACTCTCTGTCACTCTTTTTTATTGTTGTAATTATTTAATATGGCATTTTCATCATTCTCTATCATTTTGAGTAGATGGGGTGGGAGTCAATTTCTTTCGCCAGTGGAACTCTACAGGTTCATTTCAATTAGCTCAATTGAGTGAGGCTATTAAATTAATCCAGGGACTCACTCTTTTTTTCTGATAGCAAGATTTGGTACAGAATCAAAGCTCTCATTGAGGATGGCAACAGAGGAAGGTCTTTGTGGCTACTGTCATATAACTAAGAAAACTTGAATCTTGATTAGGCTTGTTGCATGCCAAGTGCTGAGGTTCTGTTGCTCGCACCTGCAGAGCCTGGAGTTTTGGGTGAAGAAGCTTTAATTAGCTTCATCCTGAAATAACTGGCTAAACAATGAAAGGAAATAATCCCACTGAGTCAATGAAAAGGGAAGACTCTTCTTGCATGAGCATCTAAACACACAGGTGTTAAGTGTCCCTCCTTGACCCTTTCACTGCTGGCTTTTCCCAACATCTGTTCTTGGCTGTTTCCCACATCTGTCTAATGCCATTCTTCTGAAATTGATTTTCCTCCCACTGTGAAATTGCTTCAGCTCACATCCATATACAATTTTATGTGAAGGTAGAATGCCTAAATTTCAGTAGTACATATAAATCAGTTTATTTCAAAGGATTCCATTGTAGTCACGAATTTGAGGAGCCCAAGTTGTCATCGCCTTGGCTACTTTAGTGTAATTGAAAGTTGTTAAATCTGAGCAAAGCAGTTCATGGAAAGAAAAACAGTTCCAGAAACACAAGCACATGTAGATGCACACATTTACACTCCCACTCCCTGTGAAGAGAGCTTACATTGCTGGGCCACAGCCAACATTCACAGAGCAATGGAGCGTGATGGCAAAAGAAATAGGCTCTTGGAGTAATAACTCAGATTGTACTATTCGATTGTCTCTTCTAAGACAGGCCCAGTTTGATTTCTTTAAAAATGAAACATTTTAGTAGAAAATAAATGTTTAGTACAAATTAGCCAAGCAGCTTATAATTCACTATTATAGCTCCAGTTGGAGAATTAATTAGTCTTAATTGTTGTGAGGTATCTATTTCTGGCAAATAAGTGATCATATCCTTATGATACAAATAACTGAGGCCTTGTCGTGTAAAGTTCATGAGTACACTATAGCTAGTGAGCCTGTTGACCTGAAAGATCATGAATCGCATGGCTTACCATGTGGAATAGATCTTAGACTCTACTAGTCCAATTGTCCAAAGTACCCAGAATATGTACGAAAAAAATAGACCCACAAGAACTCAAATATAAAAAGTTCTGCAATTCTGTGATCTTAAAAGTTTGGATCATTTCTTATCCATGTGATAAGAAATCCATAAGGCATACATGGACATCACAGTCTCTAAAATGTGCTCTAGAAAAGAAGCTTGCTGGGTATAATCAGACATACTTGAGGCCATGGAACTATTTTATTTACACAAAGTAATAGGGTTCAGTCAGAATAGTGTAAACTTGGAAATATCACTAAAATTTCCTGTCACTGCCAGTTAACTAAAATGAGTTGACTCAGGTCCAATGTGACCAATGATCTATTTAATTAAATTTTCTTTTAATTTCTGCCCTTCCTAAGGATTGGCCAATGAATTTCTCATCATCCTAAAGATAACTACAATAATGTCCTAGCTGTTTGGCCTGTTTCCTTACCTGCCTCTCTGCAGACCATGTCCCACACAGCAGCTAAAGAATCTTTGTGAAAAGTTAATCAAACCATGCTGCTCTTTACTACAAATTTCCAAAACCTCATCTCCTTAGAATAAAATTCAAAGGCTTTACTGTGGGTGCCAAACTCTACATAATCTGAGCCCCAACTCCCTGTCCAACCTTCTCTTCAGTATTCTTCCTCTCACTTAACCATTTAAGTCATGATGACCATCATCTTCCTCCTTAATCCTGTTAAGTATGTTTCCACCACAAGCATGTTCTCAATTCAGGGCCTTTGATGTTTTTGTTTACTCTTATTTTAACCATTTCCTACAGATAGCTGCATGATTCCTTTTCTCACATCATTAAATTCTCTGCTCAATTATTGCCATTCAGTAAGGGGCTGTCTTTTACCCTGCTCAATTTCTATCTTAATTCATATCACTCCCTTACTATGTATTTAAATTAAACAATTTTTGCTTACTGTTTGCACCTGCATGTACACACACACACACACACACACACACACACAGAGAGAGAGAGAGAGAGAGAGAGAGATAAACGCAAACAAATTAAAAAACCAAACCTCATGAATATTAACCCTATGAGGCCAGGAATATTATTTTTTTTTAATTAATGATGTACTTAATAAAAAATATTAGTTGAATTGATGAAGGAATTAAGCATAAATACGTGAATTAATCCTCTTCCTCTTGAATAATCATATTCAAAAGAGACAGAATAATATGAATAGGGGTTTATTCATGTCTGCAAGAAAAATCAATAAAGCCTTTAAGTTTAAGTTTAGAATTGTACCCTCAAAATGAAATCTGCATGAGACTCCCCTCTCTGTAACCATTACCTATAGCTCATAACCATTAATTCTGTGACATGGAAAATACTCTTAAGACTTTATATTATGTTCAATTTTAATTTCTGATTCATTTTCTTAATCTGTTTCCATTTGACCTTTTAGGTATCTTTCCATTTTAAGTATCCATTACAGCAGCCTATGAACCCATAGACAATAGGACCATGTCTCTTTAACTTGTGTGGTAAAGCACCTAACACTGAGCCCTATGCACACTGAACCGCAATAAAAGCCTTTTAATGACAAATTAGATTCTTATTTCAGTTTATTATGCCTGAGTTTTCAGGCAATGTTCCGGATTTCATGGTTTTGTTTGTAATGCGTCATGGCCCCCTTGACAAACAAGGGAGTAATTAAACTAACCAGGTTATCAATAGAAGCTTGTGATGGATCTCCCATTGCATCTGCAATAATAGTTGGATGTCATAAAAGATTATGGCCTCTTTAATGTGACAGAGAGAAAGAGAGATGAAAGCCTGTGGGAACAAGAATGAAAATATAATCTTATCTATACTTCTTACAAGCAAAACAGTGTCATAAAAATTGACAAATAGGTGAGTTTTACTTATACATGTCTTTTCTATGTTTTATTGCCTTTTGAGAGGGAATATAAGTCTTTGCTTAACATAGAAAGTTAAAATTTATTAGATGACTCCTTATGTGATATGAGGGCATGTGTGTTTGTATTTGTATGTGCATATATATGTGGCATATATTTATATAGAATACATACATTACAAAAATGTGTGATGTATATTATCTCAGAGCATTTTCTTACTGAAATTTTTTGGAAAATATTTTTCATTATTTTTCACCATTATTAGCAAGCACTTCAATAAAAATATTTTCTAACATTTTTTCCAGGACTATAAATTGAACCTTTACTATTAAGAATAAATATACCACAGAAATAGAGAGGTGCTGTAATTTCCAAGTGAAGTATCACCCTTAACAGAAAATGATGAATTTGCAAGGGTAATTTTAAAAAGAAAGGCAATGTTCTAAGTGTTTATAGTTTTCATATTCACCATATATTAAAAAATCATTAAACTCTGTACTTTTTATTACTTTCTATAGAAAGTTAAAATAGATCCAAAGTGCACATTTACTCAGGTCATTTGAATGAATTTGTATTTGCATTATCAAGGTTCCTCTTGTATTGAACTCCCCACAGTGTTATTTAAAATATGTACTATGTAAAAGATTGGTAGGAAAAAATATTTATAAAAAGAGACATGCATATAGAACTTCTAGAAGATTATGTAAGAGAAAATCTAGATGACCTTGGGTTTGGTGATGACAATTTAGGTAAAACACCAAAAGACACAATTCATGGGATAAATAATTGATAAGCTAGACTTCATTAAAACTAGAAATTTGGTTCTGTGTATCAAGAGAATGAAAAGACAAGCCACAAATTAGCAGAAAATATTTGTAAAAGGCACATCTGATAAAGGACTGTTATTTAAAATATACAGAGAACTCTTAAACCTCAACAAAAAACACAAACTACCCAATTAAAGAAATAGACCAAAGACCTTAACAGACACCATTACAAAGAAGATATACAAGTGGCAAATAAGCATATAAAAAGGTGCTCTATATCGTGTATCATCAGTAAAATGCAAATTAAAACAATGAGAAACCATTACACACCTATTACAATTACTAAAACCTGGAACACTGACAACGCCAAAAGCTGGCAAGAATGTGGAGCAATAGCAACTCTCGCTCATTGCTGATGGGAATTCATAATTGTACAACCACTTAGAAAGTTTGGCAGTGTCCTACAAAACTAACAATACTCAGCATAAACATACGATCCATCCATTGCACTCCTTGATATTTACCCAAAGACTTTGAAAATGTATGTGTACACAAAAGCTTAACACAGAAATATACAGCAGCTTTATTTATAATTGTGAATACTTAGAAGCAACCAAGATGTCCTTCAGTAGGGGAATGGATAAACTATGGTACATCCAAACAACAGAATGTTCAGTACATAAAAGAAATGAGCTATCAAGTCATGAAAAGACATGGAGGAAACTTAAATAAATATTACTAGGTTAAAAAAAAGTCAATCTGAAAAAAGGCTATGTATTATATGATTCCAACTATATAACATTCTGAAAAAACTAAAACTATGGAGACAGTAAAAGGATCAGTTGTTGCTAGGGGTGGCATGGTGGTAGAGATGAATAGGCACAGTATAGAGGAATTGCAGGGCAGTGAAAATACTTTGTGTGGTATTTAGTGACTGATACATGTCACTATGCTTTGTTCAAACTCATAGAATGTCTAACACCAAGAGTGAACCCTAATGTAAATTATGGCCTTCAGGTTTTCATGATGTACTAATGTAGGTTTATCAATTATAACAAATGTACCATTCTGATAGGGGATGTGCATCATGGAGAAGCTATGCATATGTTGAGGCAAAGAATATATATGAGAAATCTCTGTACCTTTTGCTTAATGTTGTGTGAACTTAACACTGCTATTAAAAAATCCTATTTTAAAAATATATCGTATGCTTACAACTCTAAATATTTCCCTCCAAACTCTTCTACTTACAGTCTTTCCCATATCAGTATTTTAACTTCCCAGTTAAGCCAAATGAAGTCACCCTAGACTCCTCTTTTTGTTTTATATCTGTCAAGAAATCCTGTTGGCTCCAACTAGACAACAGACTCCAAAACCAGGCACCTCCCACTACCTCCAGTGCCTCTACAATAGTCAGAGCAGCCAACATCACTTGCCTTGCTTACTGCAACAGCTTCCAACAGTCCTAAGCTTTCATCTTGGCCTCAGTGCTCTTTTCTCAACACAGCAGCCCGTGATACCTTTAAGACAAAACTCAGATTATATCCTTCTTCTGTAGTGGTTCACCCTTTCACTCAGAGTAAAAGCTAAGTCCTTAAAATGGCCCTCAAAGTCCTATCTGATCTTCCATCATTTGGCCCTATTTATTATTAGTCAGGGTTTTCCAGAGAAACAGAACCAATAATATATATGTGTTTTTCCATATATGTATACATCCACATATCTATTTACACTTCACCTTTGAACAACGTCAGGGTTAGAGACACTGATCCCAGTGCAGGTGAAAATCTGCATGTAACTTTTGACTCCCCAAAACCTTAACTATTCACGCTCTACTGTTGACCAGGCCTTACTGATAACATAAACAGTCAATTAACACATATTTTGGGTGTTAGATGTATGATAGACTGTGTTCTTATAATAAAGTAAGTTAGAGAAAAGAAAATGTTATTAAGAATATCATAAGAAAAATACATTTCTAGTACTATATTGTATTTATTGATACTGTAAGTTTGCACTGTCCACTCACCAGATGAAGCAGCTATCTGTCAGTACCTACATCAATATTGTCTTACATGATACAAAACACTATACAGGTTACTTGTATTACTAATACTATACATTAAAAATGAAAAAATAATGTGAAAAAGAAATTCATATTTATTGACCGATATTAATGATTCATGCATTGATAATGAAAAAATAGTCATATGATTGCTTCATGGTAGTCTAGTATAATTGATATGATTGTCTTCACAACAGTAAAAAATTTTCCAAAATGTTTTCCAATATATTTAAAATTCAGCACATAAGTGGACCCACACTTCATACTAAGTGGATTCAAACGTATGTTGATCAACAGTCAACTATATCTGTATATATACGAGGGATGTCTGGAAAACATCCAGCCTAAATGCCTCTATTTTTCATATTACACAACTGAATACTTTCTGGATACTCTTCATATGTATATACTGTATTTCTCCATGTATAAGAAGATACTTTTGTCTAAAATTGTTAGACCAAAAATTGGCATTGTCTTATGCAAAGGAGTAACCAGTTGATATTGATTTCTTAATTTTGGGTTAGAAAAGTAGGGGTCATCTTATACATGGGGGTGTCTCATACACAGAAAACTAGAGTATGCAAGCATATATGTATATATAACTATAGATCTAGGTATGAATAGAGGTTACACAGTAGATGCTCTGTTAATGAGCACTTAAGCAACTGACACTCTCAAGTAACCAGCAAAATCTCAAACAACTGGTGAAAAATTTTTCCATTTGCTTGAGAGTGCTGGCTGCTTGAGTTCTGCTTAACAGAGAGTTTACTGTATTATGAGAAATTCACTCAAATGATTACGCAGGCTGGAGACTCAGGAAAGCCAGCGGTATAGCTCAGGCCCAGTCTGAAGGCGTGAGAACCAGAGGGGCCAACGCTGTAATTCCCATTCCAAGGGCAAGCGAAGACTGACCGTCTTAGCTCAAGCTGTCAGGAAGAAAAGGTGTGACTTCTCCTTTTCTCTGCCTTCGTTTCCATTCAAACTCTAATGGCCAATATGATGTGCAAGCACGTTGGAGGGGGCAATATGCTTTACTAAATCCACTGATTCAAATGCTAGTATTTCATGGACACACCAAAAAAACAGTATTTAGCAATGATCTGGACAATATACGATACAGTCAAGTTAACACAAAATTCTCCATCACACTCCATCTCTTGCTAGTCTCCCTCTTTCTCTTTGCTGCAGCCACACTTACCCCTTGATATTTCTCAAACAACTCAGGCTTGCTTCAGCCTCAGGGCCTGACTACAAGCTGCTCCCTCTTCCTGTAAGACTCTTCCTCCAGATACCCCCATAGTGAACTCACTCATTTATATGTTTTGCTTAAAAATCTTACTTTCTCAATGAGTCCTGATCAAATTACCCTACATAAAATTGCAATCCATTCTTTGCTGTGAATTCTCTTACCTTGCTGCATTTTTACCCATAGTTCTTACCATCATTTAGCATTTTATTGAAATTACTTATTTGTGATATTTACTGCTTATAGTCTACCTGCCCACCCCCTTCCCCATCTAGAATATAAACTTCCTCATGCCAGGGAGTTTAACTGCTTTGTGTCTTGAGAAATGACCTGAAATACATCGATGGCTCAATAACCTTTTGATAAATAAAGGACCAGCTATGCTACAAAGAAGCTTTCTAAGTGTCATTTTGTGCCAGGCATTGTGCCCCGATCTCTGAATAAGCAAATGGAATCAGATATTTACCCTGCCTGCAGGTAGCTAAGAAGAAAGCCTGGAATACTAATAAATAATCACAGTACAAGATAGAAAGTGTTTGGTATGACAAATTTAGAAAAATTACTCAAAGATGAGAAAGTTTTTTCCAGCCAGAGCAATAGCGTTGGTGACCCTACATCTGTTCTTGAATCTGAGGAAATGGGGAACAATAACATTCCAGGTAGAAGAAACCACATTTTTAAAAAAATTACTAAAGCATGGGGAGTAGACAGGAAAAAACGCAGAATACTGAAAGTGCTCAGGCTATGAGGCAACATGCCTGACTTCACATCCAAATTCTACAACTAAGTAGCTGTGTGACCTTAGAAAAATTACTTAACCTCTCTGAGATTCAGCTTTCACCTTGTAAAATGGGTATAATACCATTTAGCTTAGAGTATTACTGGGAAGAAATCATGAATATAAAGCACCTACCCCAGTGACTGACTCCCAGTGATCACTCAATAAAGGAGAGCTGTTATTGGAGTATAATTTGACTGCAGTACAGATGAAGTGCTTCCCTCATCAATGACATTTTTTCCAATAGGATGTAAGTCCAAAATGTATGGCATAGCATTTACTCTACACTCCCTGGGAACATTCATCTATTGTCCAACATGAAAAATGAACCTGAAAGTGACTAGTCTTGTATTAGAAGCATAAAACACTGACAATGTGATGCATTGACCTATCAGGCATAAGATAGCTTTAAATAGAGAAAGAATAGGAGTATATGTGTGTTATATTTCTGCTGAAGATTATTTTTACTTACCTACCAGTATTTTTGTTTCTTTTTCAGTTGCTCCTACAATTCAGGAAATTAAATCTGGCACCGTGGCCCCTGGTCGCAGTGGATTGATAAGATGTGAAGGTGCAGGTGTGCCGCCGCCAGCCTTTGAATGGTACAAAGGAGAGAAGAAGTAAGGACTTTGTGATTGTTACCATGTTTCAAGCACTTTGAGCTAATGTGTTTTTGTTTCAGATACTTATTTTCAGCAATTTTCTTAACTGGGTTGAACGATTCTCAACAGCCTCCTGGCAGACAGGCAAATTTAAAGGACCCACGTGGGAAGGAAGAGTAGCTAACAATGTCCAAGAAATGTCCACTTTGGTTTATGTGATCTCAGAAGTGCAGGAAAGCTCTCATCACTTTGTGTTCTCTTTCTTCCCCTCCCTTCTGAGCCACCACACCATTGTTCTTGCTGGCAACGGTGTTTAATTGGGAAGTCAACTAGCTCTTAAAGGACTGGGGCAGAGCTTCCTAGGGAGTGCTCCAAAGGCAATCGGAACTGCTGTCTCTGCCTGGCTTCCTTGATGAGCCTCGGCCCTTTCATTTGCCTTCCTCTCCTGCAAGACAGTCTAACATTTGGATTTGTAGGCCACTGTGTTTTAGATATACTGTCACTAAAGGGGCTATAGTGGAGATAAAATACGTGGTTAAAGGACTTACCAACATGACTTTAAGACTACTCTAACTTGAGCTCTGTATGATGTTCCCCTTGAGAAGCCTCAGAAAGCCTTGGCAAGAGCTGTTGAACAAGAGAAGTCAGGACTCTACTACTTTCTCTTTATTTTCAACCAATAGCCTCATTCAAACCACTTTAGCTGGTCTTATCAGCCATCAAAGAGCAGGACCCCTGTAGATTAACTGGAAGATGTGATGCACAGGAAAAGGTATTATTCTCTCTCTCTCTCTCTCTCTCTCTCTCTCTCTCTCTCTCCATATATATATATTCTTCAAAACTACAGAAGGATATGTTCAAGAAAAAAAAGGTAGGTTGAACCATATGAAATTGCCATTTTTTGGTCAAAAAAGCTAAATTTTGGTTATTTCAGATGGCTCAACATATACATATGAGGTTTTCTTACCTATGTCATGACTTCTAACTAATTATAGCTAAATGTCTGAACAAAAAACTGGTAAAATCACATAGAAACTGATAAAATGGATGTGATATAAGTAGGCACTTTGTTTCTTAAACTGTAATCAAAAAAGGATTTGTGGAAAACACTTTGCCTCTTTAACATCAGCTTTAACAAGGAAATCTACATAACTATCTCATTTGTTCCAAATAACCAACTGTGGTTTTACCTAAGAATTTTTGGAGCTATTTTATATGCAACCTCTTCTACAATTTGGAACGTTCACTTTTTAATTCTTTGTACTAATTAATTAATGTTTATGTTAATTTAAACCAACCTTTTTGTGGCTTCTTGGAAGTCCCCATAGTTTTATGTATTTAGAATAAATAAATCTCTCTGGGGTCATCCTTGTCACACGCTGTAAGATGGGGCGTCTGCCAATGTAGCCTTTCTCAGATTCTCATTATCCAGGTTGAGGTGTTTTCAGCTTGTGATTATCTCCATGGACAACCATCTAGGAGAGTTGTTTTCAATCCTTTTTAAGTTATGAAACTCTTTGTTCAAATGCAGTCTCTTTTGGAACCCTAAAAAGAAATATGTATAAAAGCAACACTTCTCTGGTAGAAATGGGGTGAACAGAGCCTCGATTCCACCTGTTCAGAAGCCACCCTTATGGAGGACATTCTTGTAGCCACGCCACATCCCTGATTCTACACACACACATAATAACAACAACAGCAACAAAAGCAGTTCAAATGACTTAAACTATTTTACATATCTTTGAATCACTTTTAAGTCTGTGTCATACCTTTCTTAAAAACCAACAATTATTCCCAGTAATAACATGTGAGAGTTCATTCGTTAAAGTCCATTTCGCTTCCAATATTTTATCAACCATTGTTTAAAAAACAAAAAAGCTTCAATAATCCTTAGTCCGTTTTCTTGGCCTGTAGCAAATACAGCAAAAGGCCAGTTGGTGCTCAGAGTCATAACTTCAGTGACTTTTTTAATTCTGTACAGAAGATGTACTATAGCTTTCATTAGATATTCAAAGGGGTTTAAAAACACTCCAGAAATAGGTAGGTTGACTCTTCTCAGTAAATACCCCTCCCCAACAAATGCACCTAGAGAAAATGGAGAAGCTGTGAAAGTTAAATGCACTTGCAAAAAGTAAACATTTTTATTTCAGAGGAAAGTACACATTTATCATTTGTTAGGGTTATAGTTGAGGAAATATCTAAATTTTCAAACACCACTGAAATAGAGTGGACTCTCAGTTAACTGGCACACAAGGGGATTGGTACATGCCAAACAAATGAAAGTAGACTCTCCATTAACCAGAACTCTCAAGCAACCAGTTGCTTGAGATGCTGGTTGTTTGAGTTCTGGTTAATGGAGAATCTACTGTAAATACACTCATCTCAAGATTACAGTAAAACAAAGTTGAGTACAAGCAGGGAATAGGAGAGGACATGATTCTGGTTGCTGAGTCACCGCTGCTCTTTCACTAAGTGGATCTACCATTGCTAGTTTCAGGGCCCAGGCCATTCAAATATTTACCTCATCAAAATGCAAAACTAACAAGTACCTACTATGTGACAAGATGTTCTATATTGTTAAGAATCACAGTTCATTTTTATAATAAACCTATAAACTAGATAGTTATTTTTCTTACCTTGCTTGGGAGAAATCAAAGCACAGTGTTTTTAAGTAATTTGCACAAGTTCGTACAGCTAGTGTTAGAGTTGGTATTTTAACCCAAGACATATTGCAAATCTTCATGCAGAGTTGATGAATTTATCCCCTTCATAATGGCACCTAGTTTATTTAGGTCATAGTACCTTGAAGTCTGTAAAAAATCATTTGAAATGTTAATGTTAAATGCCAAAGGTAAAGGTATTGCAGGTCAATTATGAATTAGCAAAATGAAAGACTGAATATAAAAGCACTCATTTATTATTTCCCAGTGTATTTAGTCAAAGACAGAGAAATAATAGAATCAAGCTAGACACATGGAGAAGAAACAGATACGGGATATTTCCAAGTTGTTTTCTTGACCTCAAGATGTCTAACGAGAGCATGACGTTCTCAGAGACCCTGTCAGAGTAGAGCAGGGTTTTTGCAAGACCTGGAAAAGTTTTATTTTCTACAGATTTTTTTATAGTTAAGGTTTACAAAAATATTAAAAAATAACTTATATACTTTGTTCACTTAAAGGAATATTTATGAAAATTCATCTCTTATAAATCAAAATCTTCAAACTCAGATCTTCATTAAAATAAATATAAACAAATAAAAAACAGGGAGAGTACCTGAACATCCCTAGTCTTATGTCTGCATAAGTTCTTAGGCACCCTGTAAAATTCATCTCTATGTATTTGAAATAATCATTTGAAAATCTTTAAAAAGATATCCTCTAAAATTAAACACAATTTGAAGAATAGAAAAAAGCAAATACTGGCTGAAGACAAATCACTATCCAAGCCCTCTAAATACTTTTATCTTTATTCCTCAAAACTCTGTGAAGTGTGATTAATTACCTCAGTTTACTGATGATGAAACTGAGACAGGAGAGACCTAAAATAACCTCTCCAAGACAATCAACTTTAAGTTGCCATCAGGATATATTTTAGATTTGTCAACCTCTCAGCCCATGTTCTTTCCCCTGTATACATAGCTATTATTAATTATCTATTGCTAAATTACAAATTAACCCAAAGCTTAGCAGCTTAAAATAGTAAGCATTTATTATCTCAAACCGTTTCTTGGGCTAGGAATCCAAGGCAGCTTAGCTATATGTTTATAAGAACAGAGTTTCTCATCAGGTTGGAGTCCAGATGTCTCTGCTGCTGGTCATCTGAAGGCTTGACAATTGCTGGAGTATTTGCTTCCGAAGGAGCTCATGTACAGGCCCACAAGTTAGTGCTATTAATAGTTATTGACAGAAAACCTCACTTAGTCAGTATGTGGACCTCTTGATAGGACTGCCTGATGGTGTTCATGACATGACAGTTGACTTTCCCCAGTAATCCAAGAGGAAGCAAGGTAGAATCTTCCACATCTTTCATGACCGAGTCTCAGATGTCATGCTCTATCATTACTGCAATACCTTTTTGGTCACGCAGGGTGTACCTATTCAATGTATTTGGGGAGCAATAGAGGGACATGCATATCAAAAGGTGAGAATCATCAGACAACATGGCTTTCACACTGTCTCCCTCATGGGGGATATAATTATTTTTATTATAAATACTAGCAAAAAAAAAAGAGTTATTAGCTGCTTGACCATTAGCTTATTGCATTGTTTAGATAAACATCATGAGAATAACTAAAATGATATATCTTTGATTAAAATATCCCTTGGTATTAAATAGTCATTTTTTTTAACGCTATAGTCTCTTTAAGCATACCTGGCAGGGACAGTCTAATTAGATTTAATTTTATTCCTATACATTTAAGTACTGAGAAAATCAGCGTTGTGAGTTTAATTATGAACTCATAAAAAGCCACAAATTTAAACTTTTTATCTTAATAGTAGAGAAGATTGATAAAAATAAATATATTCCTTAAATGCAGTGAAAGGACATTTTCTAAGCAGGCAAAGTAATAAGTCATGTCTTTGATGACGTGAAATTAATCTATAGCTTGAGAATAGTACATTTATTTAAGATTAAAACTATGAACATAAGTTACATTTTAATGGGCCAACATTTAATTAGATATTATAAAAACATGGCATTTGTATCACTTTGTGAAGGTATCATTACTATCTTATCCTAGATCAGAATTTTACTATTTGCCAGTTTGGTTGAATTTCCTTCTCTTTTTTTAGATTTCCTCAAATTCCAGCCTGAGGCCTAGAAAGACATACCTAGTTATTTCTCATGGCATTTAACTGCTCTAGGTCTTTAAAATAGTATTATATTCACTTTGCCTGAGTTTAGGCAAATGGCCTGTAGTAGCAATGCTTTTTGGAGTTCTTTAATCACAACTGGGTTTCTTTCTTATTCCTCTGTCATAACTTAAGATATAGATACAAAAATTACAAATGAAGTAAATACAAATTATCTCTCTGAAAGAAAGGCAAATATATAGTAAAACATTAAAAATTACCAATGTATTGTTAAGAAACACATATATACCTAAAAAAATGGAATATTTTGTATTTGATAATGATAACCTATAATATTCTTACTTTTTAAGCAATAAATTTCAAATTTAACCTATACATTTTTAAGTCATTCTTTACAACAAATATTATATCAGCTCCTCTCTCATTTCAGAATCCTGTTAATTGTTCAATCTATACCACTGCTTCAGAGGAAATGTGATGAGCATCACTATTTTGCTTTATAAAGGATTATTTATCTATGTGCATAAAACATGCATGCATAACAGATATGTACAAAATCTATAGGTACTATTGAATGGATAGGAAAGATGTCTAAAACCCATCATGTAGAGTATGCCATGTTCACTTTACACAGAGTTTGATGACCTTTTTCAGTCAGGTTTTTACTTTAGGGAATGATGATTTTTCATTCTGGGCTTTACAGAGGGAAGATGAATTTGAAAAATCATAATGAAATAAAGTAACGTTTCCTCTCCTTGTTTCTATTCTAGATATTTACTACCCACTCATCTAGACAGGCTATAAATTTCATCTGAGTATTCGCTTTGATAAAAGAATACAAGAGGGAGGGTCTCCTTCCTTTCTTTTATTTGCAAAGAAATCAGAAATGAGTTAAAATATTTCTCTGTCTCTCCAGTGACCTTCATTTTTTGCTGTTTTTCATGTAATTTATTTATGTCAAAGGTATGACTGCATTACATTTGTAGAACACATTGTGATTTTCAAAGCATTTTCATATATGATAGTTTTGCAAAATGTGCAGAATTTTATATTTCACTTACACAGACTCAACACTTCTTGGAGTACCCTGAGGTCAAACAATTAATTTCGTGAACTCATCCTAGAAAAAGTGTTACAATACCTCATTGCTGAATATCACTACAATCACCTTCAAAGTACTCCCCCTGGGAAGCTATGCATGCACGCCAGTGCCTAGTCCACCCTTCAAAGCAGTTTTGGAACTCTTTTTCCGCAATCGTCATCAGAGCTGTCATCCTACCCAAAATCTGACAATTTAATTCCCGAACTTGCCACCATGTGCTTACATTGACAACTCACCAGGTTTTTTGTGCCGTGCTGCCAACATAAGCACGTGGTGACAAGTTTGTGAACTTAATTGTCAGATTTTGGGTATGATGACAGCTCTGATGGCCATTGCAGAAAAAGAGTTCCTAAATTGCTTTGAAAGGTGGATGAGA